>CAVNYN010269505.1:0-94727 GCA_963692815.1 Nyctanthes arbor-tristis
TGCTCGGCATGTTCTTGGGCCTTAGCTGCCTTCTCTGAATTCTCCCTCTCCTTAGAAAGGTCAGTGATAAGCTGTCGAACTCGGTCAGCGACCTGAGTATCCAAAATGGAGACATAGGCTTTCATCGCTGAGGCTGAGTGAACAAGGTCCATAGTGGCTAAAGACCTAGCATAATTGTCCCACTTTTTTGACCAATCTCGGGGTACGCTCATTATGGTGTCCACGATAGGGCGGGGCAGTTTACTCAAGTCTGACTCCTAGACCGTCCTCATCTGGGCCACTTGACTTTGGATTTCTCCAGACATTCACGACGAGTAGGGTGGGCTGGCAAAAACAGGTCCTTGGCGACCTCATCGAAGATATTCCACCTTTGGGATACAGATCCCACGCCGACAGCAACTGAGCTAGAGGGAGTACTGGCCTGGATATCTCAAGGCGTCAATTCTCGAATGACCTCCTACCACTCTGACGGTTGTTCCTCGATGATGACCTCAGAGTGAGGGAGCTTTATCTTTCCTGCTGCTTGTCCTTCTTCTTCTACTCCTTTCTTCTCAGGGCCTCAGCAACCTGCTCTGCGTTTCTCATTCTCTTCTTCCCCACCTCTCAGATAGACCATCTATGAGACTAAGAGAGATACTTATTTCCCACAATGTGAGACTGTCAATTCAGTACGGAATATGAAAACCAAGCTGACAATGAGCTATGCCTTACAATTGCTAGGCTACCGGGAATATAAGCACCCTCTCTGACTGAGAGACCGTGCTTGATGAGCTTCTCTTCCTTGATGAGGTCGCTCATGTGTCGGCCGTCCTCTTTCAGCTTAGCAATAGTGCTCACTTCCTTGTCAAACTGCGAAGTTAGTAGCAAGCCTTGCTCAGAACCTACGAACAAAAGAAAAAGCTAAAATTAGGAGTAACAGGTCGGGGAAAAAACAATCTAAGATAGTACTTACTGTGCTCCCCATAAGTTTTCTTAACCCTTATCTTCGCCTTCCCAGGGGCTTCTGGGTTATCCACTCTCCACTAGCCTAGAACCATTTGTCTTTTCAGCCTGGGATAGAATTTGGGACTCCTTTTATCAAGTTCCCCCAAAGCTGAGTTCCTCCTACCTTAGGACGGGCCGAAATGTAGTACCAGCCTTTACCACTACTACTGGCCTTAAGTTGGTAGTAGGTTATGATTTTGACAGGATGTGGAAATTGAAACCCGTATACCTACCACAATACGAACAGATCAATCAATGTTTTCCAGCCCGTTGCAGGAATTTGGGTAGGCGCTAGGTTCAGGAACAGCAAATATTCAGCCACAATCCTTTGCAGGGGAAGCCTAAACACAGCTTCGAGAATTTTTGAGTTCTCCGCCACACAGGCCTCTGGAGGGCAATAAGCTCACTAGACCTCATAGGGAACCCATAGTTCCACCTCGTTAGGCACGCGAAATTTCTGCCTGACCTACACGACGCTCTTCCGATCTCTGATTCCAGAAGGGAAATGTTTGGCCTCCCACTCCATACCAGGGCCAATCATGGCCGGCGGCCTTCCACTAGGACCTGCTGAGGCCAACCTACAGGAAAAACCAACTTTTGCCACAGTAAGGCCAACTGTCCCCCTTAACTGGAAGTCCCTCCCTCCTCCTATTCATCCCAGTCGATTTCGTAACCCTTATTTTTTGACATATCTTCCTCTTTTGACCAGTCTACTTCAACCTCAACTTGCCTGGAGCCCCCTGAAGTCGCAACCCCTTCCTTAGATTCAGAGCACTGTCAAGGAAAGCCCTAACTTCAACCCGCGAAGAAAAATGATAGAAAGTGAAAAGAAGATTTACCTTCTCCAAGGAATGACAAAGGGTCTGGAGAAACTCGCCCACGAGATCGTGTATTAGACATAAAGAAGGGTTATGCCAAAAAAGAATTTTTTCAAAAAACGCTGGTCAAATTTGAGTTGCAAAGAAGAACAAAGGAAGAAATGGGGAAGAAGAAGGGAAGCGATACTATATATTGGTTAGGAAGGGGATCTTCGGGAACCACAAGTGTCAATCATCATTACTGATTGATGCCTTCCCCCCATTCCCAAGACTTCCCCACCAACCAAAGAAGGGCATGCGGCAATTGCGGCAGAGGATAGCGATTCAAATTCAAAATCTCTAATAGAAAGCTTACGAGAGAAGATTGTAGAAAGACGACCTTTAAGGGCGCTCCTATTTCGGTGCTCTAAAGTAACGCCCTTGAGGGGGGTATTTGTTTATACCCTAAGTGCCACGTCATATTTGAAGGCTTAGGGGCACTATAGACGACCTTCAAGTGAATACAAAAGACCAATACGTGCGTCAGGTCACCTGCACTACTAGGCTGCACGTGAGGAGCCCCATTCTTGTGGATCCTTGTTTTAGCTTGTAAGACCCTGACAAGCTCAGGCACATAACCCTTGGGCCTGAACTAGGCTCACCTAGGTCGTTCGTCCAATGACCTAACATATTGCATTTATTGTGCAAATCAATTCAAATACGAGTTTCTCGCGTAAACAAATTTGTTTGTTGAGGCAAGGCATAATTTGGCATCAACAGAAACCAATCCGAAAAACAATTCAACAGTCTGGCAAGGTTGATATGGTTCATTGGTTCACAATAAACTTTTTTTCAATAATGATATATTAAAATTTTAAGTTTTTTTAAAGCTTAAACCCATAAACTAAGATCCTATTATGCATAACTCTTCTCTAAGCAGCTTAGTATAGGCATACATCCTCAGTTCTTTTCACTAAATAACTAATGTGGGGGTTTTTTCTATACCTAAAGTCATATTTTCAATTACTCGTAAAAAAGGAATAAAATTTCAATATTTTTTAACCAATACATATCAAAAAATTATAAAATCGAATGTTCTTTTTTCACATTATTTTAGATAAAAATTAATTTATTAATTATTTAATTAATATTAGTCATATGACCTTGAACCGTTAGCGTTTCCCTTTCTATGATCAGTTCAGTTTTCTGAACATTTGTAAATACTAAAATCAATCCAGAAAATCCGACGGTGTGAAATAAAGACGGACACAATTCACATTAAATATTTTCTCAATAATGATCCATTAAAATTTTGAAATTTTTGAAAGCTTAAGACCCATTAGCTAAGGCCCTACTTGCAAATGGATTAGACAATGGTGTCCACGACAAGTATTACTCCCATGAACGAAGTCCAACTCGGGAAAGAGATCAAGACAGCCATAGATAGGACATAGATTATGATAGAGATCAAAATTATGATAGGGATAGAGGTAGAGGGTGTGACAGAGATGGGGAAAGAGACAGAAACAGAGAAAAAGATCGTCATCGCTTAAAGGGAGACAAGAATTATGGTCGCGAGAGGGACAGGGAAAGGGATAGGGAGTAGAATAGGCGTGATAGGAAGTATGGCAGACGTAGGAGCCAAAGCAGGAGCAGAGATCGTACGGATTGTGATAGTGATGAGTGTCGAAATGGTGGCGCGGTGAGGGACCTGATGACGAGTCAAGAACGAGGAAAGAAAAGAAGGAAAAGAAGTTGATCATCCAGATCTAGAGATAGCAGAAATGAATAAACTCAGGGCATCCCTTGGATTGGGACCTCTCAAGCTGTGACTTGGAGACAACTAATGGTTACATGTAATTGCAGTGTTCCGTGGCTGTTGATGTTTTATTCAGATTGCATACAAAAAGGTCTTTCTATTCCTGTTAAGAGGGACAAGATGCAGAGAGTACGGAACAGTACTATCATTTCTCGCAAAGGACTAAAATATTAAGCTGCCATAACAATTCACTTTTATGAATTCGGCTTTTCTTATATTAGAATTTGTATCTAATTGCTGGACCTAACCCTTTTTTTTGTGTGTGAGATGGATGAAGGGTAACTTGTGACTTGTGAGAATCATTCTCCTTCTTTTACTGGCCCAGAAGTTGCAAAAAAAAAAAAAAACAAAACAAAAAAGAAAACAAGGAATCTTACTGATTGCCATGGGTATACATTAAGGGATGTCTCCAACATGGAATTAGATGGAATTTAAAAATCTATACAAATTATGTAGATTGTACAAAAATTAGGTGTTCTCAATTTAGAATTCTATAGAACAGTGTCATCAATTTCTTGCAAATTCTCGTGGATTTCATTAAATAGTGAAATTCGATGGAATTATATGGATTCTAGGATTAAAATTACACATACATAAATCCTAACAAAATCCGGCCTCTAACCTCAGATTTCAATTTTTTTTAAAACCCAGATAAGTAATAAATATTTATAATTATAAATTATCGAAGCTCAATTTTTCTTATCACTCTAGTTTTAAAACAATTGTTCACATTCATGAATTTACGCAAAATAAATGGTCAGTATCTAAAATAATATATTCTTACAATGGTGCTTATTTTTCCTACATTCTAGTTTTTAAGAAATTAAATTATTATCAATCTATATGAAAACAATTGTTAGTGAACGAGATGAGATATTATAATATGATATTAAAATTCAAAATAATTTCATAATTTTTTGTAATTAATCCAGATGAGTAAAAACTTGTTTTTCTCTTCATCACACAATTTTTTTACAATCACATCAGATTTACACATGTGAGAAGTAAATGAATGCTGAAAATGACCGTATTAACAAATTACAGTATAATTTCATAACATATTCCTGTAGAAAATATAATGAGAGTTTACTATCTTTGTCTATTTCAGTTTTAAAACCTATTGATTTTCCTTTATTTTATTTTATTTTAAAGAAAGACAAGGTTAAAATGTTTATTTTTTAATGACATTGTTGGAGTATTTTTATTTTTTCTTTTTTTTTAATCATTGAGTAGGATGTTATATAAGTTTTTTTTCCAAATTCACATCCAACTTCCATAAAAATAAAATAAGATAAAAGAAAAATGTTGCAAAATGTTTCCAGTCTAAAAAAAATTAAGGGATAATAACATGATACAAGTAATCTGTATATTACATATTTAAAAGAAATACAGTTTCCTTTTTCTATATTTTCCCGCCCAAAATCACTTTTTAAATCTGACATTTGCATCTTGGCCATTGGTTTGCCTCTTAATCTTAGCACTTGATTAATTTTTTATCTTTTTATTATTTCCAAGAATTATATATAAATACTTTAACATATAAAAAGATAATCATAAATCATGAATTCAAAATCTTTAGGTTTCTATATGCACATCCCTCTATGAAATGTAACTTTCAATTGTTGTAGAATTTGAACACTAAATCAAACAATCAACCTTATTGGAATAAATTTCCCATTTTCAACCCAATTAATGGAATTTTTCCTTCATTTCTCTAACTATCGCTCACGGCTTAATCATTAAAAAGCCCTAAATTATGCAGCTAACCTTATTTATCCTTTTTATCATTTTGAGTTGAAATATCAGTCATTTTCTCAAGCCAAAAAATTCAACCGAATATTTAATTTGTTTCTTCAAGCTATTAAAATCTATATTTATATATACATTAAAGGAATTTAGTTTCCATTTCCCATTTTCCCCGCCCAGAATCACTTTCTAAATCTAGTTTTTGTATCGTGGCCATTGGTTTAACACTTAATTCTAGAATTTGATTTTTTATTATTTTCATTTATTTTTTTATCTTTTTATCTTAATATATTATCTTAGATAGATAACGTCGCAAATGGATAAATTAAATAACTAAATCAAGATCTTAACTTTTCTATATAAGTTCCCTCACATCAAAAAAAACTTTCACATATTCTATCTTAATAACCAAAATATTGCATGCAATTATATAGATTATCATTTGTATTCAGTTTTCTACATCTAAAATAATAATAATAATTGAATTATTTTCTTTAACAGTATCTGTGTAATTTTTAAATTTTATTTTATTTAATGTAATTCATTGACATTTACGCAAAATTCACAATATGAATTCGGTTTTTTTTATAATCTTTTTAGTATTTTCAATTATTTTTTTATCTTTTTATTTTAATATATTACCTTACATAAATAATATCGCAAATGGATAATTTAAATAACTAAATCAAGATTTTAACTTTTCTATATAAGTTTTCTTACATCAAAGGAAACTTTAACATATTTTATCTTAATAACCATAATACATGCAATTATATAGATTATCACTTGAAATCGGTTTGCTATATCTTAAAAAAATTCAATTCAGTCTTTTTTAAACAGTTTTAAATTTGTGTGATTTTTAAATTTTATTTTATATAATGTAATTCATTAACATTTATTGCAAAATTCACAATATAAATTCGGTTTTTTTAATGTTTTTAGTATTTTCATTTAGTTTTTATCTTAATATATTACTTTACATAGATAACATCACAAATAGATAATTTAAATAACTAAATCAAGATCTTAACTTTTCTATATAAGTTTCCTTACATCAAAGGAAACTTTCACATATTTTATCTCAATAACCATAATAATGCATGCAATTATATAGATTACCACTTGAATTCGGTCTCCTATATCTTAAAAAAAATGAATTCATTTTTTTAAACGGTTTTAAATCTATATAATTTTTAAATTTTATTCTATATAATGTAATTCATTGATATTTATGCAAAATTTATAATATGAATTCGTTTTTTATATTTTTATTATTTCATTGTTTTATCATTTTATCTTAATATATTACCTTACATAAGGAACATCGCAAATGGATAATTTAAAAAATTAAATCAACCTCTTAACTTTTCTATATAAGTTCCCTTATATCAAAGGAAACTTTCACATATTTTTTCTTAGTAAGCCTAATGCATGCAATTAACCATAAATAACATCCTTATCTTTTTGCTAGCCAATTACTGCATCTCACCCAAAATACTGTATTTCCACCTATTTCTACAAACATTCATCACACCACTACACAAGACATTTCCCTCACTTTTGTTCAGCCAAAAAATGCGGCCAACTATTTAATTTAATTCTCCATGCGATGCAAATTTTTCCTCAAGGCAGCTATGCCTTGGTCTTCAAATGATTTTTTTCAAGTTGTCTCCAAACTATTACGTTAATTTCAACACCCATCCAAACTATAGTTTATATGTTTTTAATGCAATATTAATACAATCAAAATAAATTAGTTTGCATGTGACTGTTATGTTCTCTACGACTGGTCCATTTGTATATGTGTCTATTAGATACTGGGAAAAAGGAGCAAAGCTTGAAAGGTAAGCACCACGTTGTTTAATATGATATCTTTTTATGATTATATTCTCTTTTGATTCTAACCATTCCAATTTAAATTTAGATAAAAAGAAGTTTAAGGATGTGATAGATGCATAATGAAGCTACAAAGCTAACCTAAATGTCTAAAGCTGTCATTTTACTCTCATTTAAAAAAAGAGAATAGTTATTGCTTATGTTAATGTCAGTTCTTGACATTTTACCTTCCATAGTATATTGTTTTCACCCAAAATTGTTTCTATCCCTTTATATGTCATATTTGCAGGTAACTTGAGGAGTGTGAAATATATTCTTCTTTGCTAGAACTAATATTTTTTGTCTTTTATTTTCTAACTAGTTTTATATCTGTGCTTTGCACGGAATATAATAATTAGCAGAAAAATGCATGTAATTTTAAAAACTAAATAATCACAATTTTATTGCATACTACTTACTCATATACATATTTTATTAATATCCATAAACATAATCAAATTAAAACATATAACATTTTCACTTGGCATAAAATCAATTAAATTGTCATTCATAAAACAATATTCTTAAGTAACGAAAATGAAAATGAAGAATTTTTTAACACAAAATTAATTTCATGTAGAGTATGGAAACCAAGAAACTATATATAAACGAGAGCATATGAAATTTATATAGCTCCAAAATTACCCTACGCCCTCTTCCGATCTTGATGTATATTAGGGTGTAGATGATCAAAATGAATCCTTTTCCACATTCATTATCCACCACATACTCTTGAAAAAATTATTTTTCGCATTTTCTTATGCATTCTCTAAAGAAATCACTATTTCATTAATTTATTTTAAAAATTTTAAAGCGTACGCCTTCATATTACAAAAGACCAAAGAAAGCAACATCACAACAAAAGATAAATACTACTCCCTCCATCCCAGAAAGATAGTCTAGTATTCTTTTTTGTCCGCCCTACAAAAATATATCACTTACTAAATGGAGCATGCGTTTAATTTTTTGTTTCCATGTTTTGTCTCTAATTAATCATCCACACCAACTACTAATACAATTCAATATTAATGATACAAGAGGGTATAAATGGAAAATACGTGTAAAATTAGTTATCCCAATCATATTAAGAACTATTTCTTAATTTGTGTGAAATTAGCTTCCTGCCTATCTTTGTGGATAGAGGGAGTATATAACTTATCCCTCACTATAATTTTTAACCACTTTCCACTCTAAAAAGAATTATGTAAATTTTTTATTTTTGTTCTAAATCATCATCATCATCATCATCATTATCAAATATTTTTTTTTGTGAAACTATTTTTAAATTTTTGTTCCAAAAGAATTTTTTATTTTTATTCTAAATCATCATTACCATTAAATATTATTACCGTTGTATGCCCCAACTTAAACTTTCACCAATATATATTTTCCCAAAAAAACAAACTAAGTAATAATGTACTAAACATATAGCCATAGGTTTTATCGCTTGTAGTTTATAATATCGAATTAAAAAAAATTTTTGATACTGATTTAATTTAATTTTATTATTATACCATCAACTTTTTGAGTATGCACTCAATCGAAATGGGAAAGAAGACCTAATAGCCTAACACTTGAAATTTGTCTATCAATTATTAAAATTTTAAGGAAATATTAAATCTTTAAAAATATCCTAAAAACTAATAGAATAAATCTGGGAAACACAAATGGATAACAAATAGCATATTATATATAAAATAAAAAAATATATATAATTTAACCTATTTTTATAAAACAAAATAATAGCAAAATGCAATTAATGTATAACACTAATGGATTATTATTATATTATTAAAAATAAAATAAAATAAAAGAAGCATATAAAAGTAGGATATTTTTTTGCGCGAAAAATTGCATATAGCAACTATCCTACTGTAATATATATAAGATGTTGGATTTAATTATGCCATGAACTACTCATGATTGCTTATATGATTTGAACATTTACTACATTCTTGGTGTTTACTTGAGGGAGTAATGTAGACGTGCTCCATCATTTTTTTCCTTTTTTTGGTGTAATGATTGGCAACTATGCTTATTGGGTTTATGTTAGATTAATTATTGACTACTTTCTAAATTCATCTTCCAAAAATAGTAGTAAATCATATTGGGAGCTTAGGTTTCTGATGTTGGAAAGGATCGTCGGCAACGATCATTACTGATACGATTTCATCGTATAATGCGCATGAGGGGAATGAAGATTTCATCGTATAATGCGCATGAGGGAAATGAAAAAAAAAACTAAAAAGACAAAAAAAAGGGAATTTAAATCATGATGGATTGAAATTTATGATATATGATAACAATGGTGAGCCTAACAAGTCTACGTTGAATGTTGTTTACAAGGAGGTATTCAACAATTTGTAGTTGTGTGTTCTCTTTAACTGTTAGGCATGTAAATTTTAATTCTATGTCAGCTATATAATTCTATTTTGTAATGTTTAACGTAATTAACTCAATTTCGCTTGCTTAATGCAGGTTATTGCGAGGGCTCTATAGACATCAAAAAAAATTTAAATAAAAAAATGTTTGGGTTAGGTTTAATTTCATGTTAAACCCAATTAATTTTTAAAGCCAAATTAAATTCAAAGTCACAAATGAACCAAATTAAATTAAATGATCAAAACCCCAAAATTTGGCCCATTTTGTAGGTCCACCCTACAACCCATGATGGTGGTCTATATAAACCCCATTAGCCTTAGGTTTTGTGGTCCTGAATTTCATTTTTAATGCTGCAGCATTTCAAGGAGAAACCAAGAGAGCCAAATTCTCTCTAAGTTAAGAGAATTAAATTCTCTTTAAGTCCAAGAAGAACAATGTCTTCTTAAATTCCAAATCAAATTCCAAGCCAAGTTTCAAAGCAAATTCAAAGGCAAAAAGCTAGGAAATTCAAAGGAGATCAAAATCTTCTTTATATCAAATCAAATCCAAACTCAGAAATCTACAAATCTCGGGGCTTAAGTCTCAAATTCCCCAAGTTTCAAGCCCAGATCTCGAGATCTACAAAAATAGAGGCTTCAAGTCTCAAATTAATTGCAAATCAAAGATCAAGTCACGTAGCACTTTGTCTTTAAAGTTGGAGTCATCAATCAGAGGAGATTTGCATTCTAGCAAATTACAAGAGCGTCAATCTACTTGAATTTTTATCAAATTCAATTTGTAACAAATTTTCATATTATTAATTTTAATATTAAAGAAATTTGTTTGTTACAAATTTCTTGGCATGCGTATTGGAACACTCTTGCCTCTCATCTTTCAATTCTGTAAAATTCTTCAATTTCAAGTACCAAAATCACAATTGCAAGCGATAAAGGAAAGAAAATTGTGACTCATCTTGATGAGACACTTGCTGATATTTTCCACTCAACAGTTCTCGGACAAGCAACGGGGAAACTCAATTGGTTTCACCATTGAGAAAGTTCTCAAAAATGGGTTCTAAGTCCCTCAAAACCAAAAAGAGGTTAGGATCAACCTCAAAATCTCAAAGCTCAGGAAAAAGCCCCTGTTCTCATTCCGTGTCAAGCAACGGATCAGTTTCTGGGTCTACTCGGTCAAACTTACCTCCACGAAAATGGAATGACTACTCAATTTCTGATGACTCTCTGAAGCCAGTAATGGTCACAGAAGTGAACCCAAGTTCATGACCAAATGCAACAAATGGCTTTGGCCATTGAAAAATTAACTAAGTCCTTGGAAGAGAAGGACGCTCAAATTGTAATGTTGAAGCAAAAGTTGGAGGTTCAAAATTCTGAGGCAGAAATTAGCCCAGAAAATGCAGGTTCCCCTAAAGCTGCAAGAGCAACAACAAAAGCAAGACCAACATGACTAGGCTATGGTGCAAAATATTTTGCATGATACCACTCAAGTCTCAGTTGGCTCTTTATCTGTTCAACAACTTCAGCACATGATTGCTGACACCATTTGAGCCCAATATGGTGGCCCACCTCAATCTTCAATGGCATATGCTAGACCATATACTCTGCGAATTGATGAAATGAGGATGCCACTCGGCTATCAACCTCCAAATTTCAGTGTTTTGATGGAAAAGGCAATCCAAAGCAATATGTTGCCTATTTCATTGAGACTTACAATAATGCTGGCACCTATAATGACACTATAGTCAAATAATTTGTCCACTTCCTTAAAGGTGTAGTGTTCGAATTGTACACTGATCTCCCAGCATGTTCAATTGATAGTTGGGATCAATTAGAGCGTGAATTTCTTACATGCTTCTATAGCACTCGGCGAACAGTTAGTCTACTAGAACTCGCCAAGACAAAACAAGGAAAAGAAGAGCCAGTTGTGGAATACATTGAGTGATGGAGAAATCTAGTGCTAAACTGTAAGGAACGTATAAGTGAATCATCCTCTATTGACATATGTGTCCAAGGCATGCATTCGGGATTGCTTTATAATCTTTAGGCAAATATGCCTCATTCTTTTGAAGAGTTAGCCACATGGACTCATGACTTGGAACTCCAAATCACAAGGCATGGGAGTTATTCGCCAAGCGATCTACATCAGAAAAAAGAGTACAAAAAAGATGTGGAAAAAGAGGCAAAGCCAAGTAAAGTCAAGGAGGCTATGGCAGTCTCAACCACTCTAGCAAGGATTACTTTCGAAAAATCAAACTCCGACTCAAGTTCAAAGCCAAACCTAAAGTATAAACCAACTTTCCAACTTTGAAAGAGTTGACTGGGAAGGAATACCCATTCTCAAATGCTAAGTTCTCAGGGATCTTAGATCAACTCCTTCAGCAAAAAATAATTGAATTACTGGTACCAAAGAGATCTGTAGAAGTTGGTCAACTTGATAATCCTAAGTATGGTAGGTTCCATCGAATCATCAGTCATATAGTCGAAAAGTGCTTCGTATTGAAAGATCTGATTATTTGTTTGTTTGGACAAGGAACATAAGATCAAATTGGAAACAGGTGAAAAATTACCTGCAAATTGCTCAATGGTCTCTTTTGGATCATTTGATCCAATCCCAATATTCGAGGAACAACCTTCTCTTCCATTGATTTATGGTTCCGAAAACGTACTGAACTAGTGGAGTTTGGACCACATCTTTCTGAAAGTGCTCAACAGGTAGCACTAAAAGTAGATGGAGAGGTTACAATAGTTTACATCTACCCTAAAATGGAAAGGCTGGGTCTTTATCTTCCAGCATTTTATGAGACCATGACAGATGATGTGGATCTCTAGGATTCTGATTTTGAAACAGAACATAAGATTGGAGACTGGTGGTCTACTTTCATAAGCAACAGGGAAAATATAATCATTTTGAGAAGATAAATAATACATCACATATGTCTCATTTTGCAGTACCAATGTTAGGGATAGAAGGTTCTGTTGTTCAGACCACCGAAGAGACATCATAAAATGATGGTCATGGTGCATGGACAATCATCACAAGACGACGCTGAAAAAAACTCAAGGTTTGCAAAACCTTATATCAAAAATGAAAATTCAAGGCTAAGGAATCATCGAAAGAAGAGATCCCAGCTAAAGCAAGTGTATCTCAAATGTCACAAAAAGTGCCCAGTTCTGTAACCTTAGGGGAATATTCTCCCAAAGGTTTCTTTGATAGAGAACGTTTCTCTTCAAATATGATAAACGTTGAGGAAGAGAATAAATCTCACATTAGCAATAAGAGAATATCAAGATCAACAAAAACTGTCTCACAACTCAACAACACTCCTCAACTATGAGTTTGATAGAAATTTTACATTTGTCATTCAATGATCGTATGGCCTTGGTTGTAGCCTTAATCGATCTGGAAGAGTATCGAGGAAAGGTGTTCAAGTCTGTAACTAACAAAGATTGCATTGCTACTATCACCTTTAGTGACAATGACCTACAAATGGGTTTTCATTCACATAATTGGCCACTGTACGTTAGTGGTTATGTACGAGATTGCAACTTCATCGCATAATGGTTGATTGTGGATTAACCATAAATATCATGCCGATCCATACAATATGAAAGATTGGACTAAGTGAACGTGACTTAGCCAAAAGAAAAATCATGATTCAAGGATTCAACAAGAAGATATTGGAATGATCTGTTTGAAGATGCGAATGGGAGAGTTAATCTCACCAGTGCTCTTCCATGTCATTGATGCTAAAACATTATATGAGTTATTATTCAGACATGTTTGGATGCATGAGATTGGAGTACTAGCTTCTACATGGCATTAATGTTTCAAATATTACCAAAACGGAGAACTGAAATGTGTAATGGCTGAGATCAAGCCATTCACAAAAGAGGAAGCTTATTTTGCATATGCAAAATTCTATCTAGAGAATGAAGAGTTGTGTCTGGCAGGATTGTCTGCTTCTAGACATAAAGTCAAAAAAAATGTAGAATTTGGCTATCGGACTCGTACATGAAAGCCAAAGAAGTTCAAAGGAGAGTCTCCTAAGACTTCTTATACTTCATCATCAGATCCCAAGAGATTGACTTTTCTAGTGCCTCGCATCCCAAAGTTGGTTTTGCCTCATGAACTTGTTAAAAGTTCAAAGGCTGATGATACTGTAATAAATGTGCCAAACATATACAAGCTTACAATCTCTGGCTTATCCAAAAAAAATATCTCCAGTTCAAAGGCACTCGAAGAACCAAAGCGGATACTTAGAGGATGCTACAATCTTCAGTCTTAAAAATTGCTCGAAAATGCTCGATATGAAAAGGGCAAGCCTTGAAAATTAGGCGACCTAGATGCGGTCCTTTCTAGTGGTCGTACTGCTTCGGATAGGAGCTATGGGTTAGGGTATAACCCAAGTTCCTCAAAACAAGCCAAGGTTAAGAAGGCTTCTACAAATCCATTTATGATCCAAATTTTTGAAGTTCAGGATGAAGAAAAGAAAGAAGAATGAATTTCAGTCTTTGAACAAATGTAGAATAAAAAAGCCAAAGTCTCTGTGTTTGAGAGAGTAAATGACAAACCTTCAGCTTTATCAAAATCTAAAGGTAAATTGCCTGTCTTTCAAAGGCTAGGTGATGATCTTTCTACATCTAAGCAAAAAGATGATGATGCATCTGCTAAACCAAAGCCTTCACAGAGACAATATGCATTCTCTAGACTTGGAGTTAAAACTATGGATCAAAATTTAAAGCCTCAACAATAAAAAAGAAGATGGAAAAATAAAAAAGTTGATTTGATATGGGAAGGCGATAATGATCAAGATACTTTCTCAGTCAATCATGTCACTTTTGAGGATGCTATAAATTTAGAAACTGAGTCTAACTCTACTACAAGATCGGAAGAGACTAAACCAGCTCCACCGACACTTAAGGACGGAGGACAGGCTACAGTAGACAATCTAAAACAATTGAACTAGGGAACGGAAGAATATCCGAGGCCAGTTTATATAAGTGCTCTCTTTAGTCTTGAAGAAGAGGCTGAATACTTTAAATTATTGTAGGAGTACAAAGATGTCTTTGCATGGTCCTACAAGGAAATGCCAAGGTTAAATCCTAAGGTTGTCGTACATCATTTTGTAGTAAGGCATGGTATTCGTCCAATCAAACAACCTCAGAGGAGGTTCTGGCCGGAACTGATTCCTCAAACAGAATTTGAGGTTAATAAGTTAATTAAGGCAGGATTTATCCGTGAAGTCAAATATCCAACCTGGATATCTAATATTGTTCTAGTCAGAAAGAAAAATAGGCAATTTCTTATATGTGTCGACTTTCGGGACATGAACCAAGCATGCTCGAAGGATGACTTTCCCCTACCAATAACAAAAGCTGATGGTGGATGCAACTATAGGGGTTTGAGGCCTTATCATTTATGGATGGGTTTTTCAGATACAACCAAATTTATAGCAGCTGATAGCATTTTGAACACCGAAAGTTATTTATTGTTACAAAATTATGCATTTTAGGTTGAAAAATGTGGGTGCTACATATCAGTGGGTGATGCAAAAGATTTTTGATGACATGATGCACAAACAAGTGGAATACTATGTGGACGACTTGGTCATCAAATCAAAATAGAGAGCTGATCATCTCAAAGATCTGAAGTTAGTGTTTGAAAGACTTCGACAATATCAGCTAAAAATGAATCCACTTAAGTGCGCCTTTGGTGTCACTTCTGGAAAATTTATCGGTTTCATTGTCCACCATCAAGGAATTGAGATTGATCAATCGAAGATTGATGCTATAATCAACATTCCAGAACTAAGAAATATACATGAGTTGAAGAGTCTTCAAGGAAAATTGGCATATATCCGAGGGTTTATATCCAACCTTGCTGGAAGATGCCATCCTTTCAACAAGCTCTTGAAAAAGGACATGCCATTTCAATGGGACGAAGCATGTAAAATTCTTTTCAAAGTATAAAATGATATTTGTCTCATCCGCCAGTACTTATGGCTCCAATTCCAGAAAAGCTGTTAACTCTGTATATGGCTGCACAGAAACATTCCTTAGGTGCACTTTTAGTTCAAATGAACAATGACAGAAAAGAAAATGCACTCTACTACTTGGGTTGGACATTGACTGGCGCTGAATTGAATTATTCACCACTAGAAAAGATGTGCCTCACATTAATTTTTGCCGCAAAGAATTTAAGGCATTACATGCTTGCATATACCATTAATTTGGTTTCCAAAGTAGACCCATTAAAATGTGTTATGTCAAAGCCTATTCCATCAAGAAGAATTGGAAAATGGGCTCTCTTATTATCTGAGTTTAATATCAACAAAGTTGTTAAAATCATATTTGTGGATTGAATCGGTCACAGATTTTGAAAATTAGATCGGTGGATCGAATCGTAAATCATAAGATTCTACTAAAAATTAATTTAAAATTATCAAAAAAATGAAAAAAAAAAATTAGCCATAAATATATAACAAGAAGTTAAATAACAAGTAAGAACAATATATATAGTGTTAAAAAACAAATAAAAAACCAGTTTATAACATAACTCATAATTGTAGTACATATTTAATTTTAGAAATAATCATAGTATGTTTAATAAATTATTGTATATGTGTTTTTTTAACTAAAGATAATGGGAAAGATGTAGATTTGTCATATATTCACAATGTTTGGATATAATTTAAAAACACCTCGGATTTATCAACTAATTTAAATTTTAACTTTTAGACACATGGCAACACTATATTTAACCACATATTTGATTTGACTTAAAGTCTTATATCATTTTAATCATTACCTCTATATAGCAAAACTAAATCTTGACACCTATATAAAATTTGAATTTTAGATCCATTTATAAATCCACCCATTTTTAAATCCCTACCAAACAAACTAACATATTAAATATCAATAAAATATATTTGATTAATTATTGAAGGTGGAATTATTCACGCGGTATGGGAAACATTGACCGAAAAGGCATTGGAAATATGAAAAGTAAAAGCACTTTAAAAAGTAAAAGCACTTTCTTTTCAAACCCTCTTTCTTCCAGTCGTTCTTCTCCTCCTTTTCTGTAACTAGTTTCTCTTCTTCTTTTCTGCAATTGATTTTTCACTCGTTCTTCTTCATTTCTAAACATCAGACTCTCCTTTCTTTTTCTTCTTTCTTGCATCATTTGCCGTCCCTTACAAAATGCAAAATACTAAAGTTCCTCTACTGGTTGCAACAGCTCATTGTCAAGGGCGCTATTTACCAGAGAAATCGCTATGAATTGCGATTTTACACGATTCTGAATGATCTCACTCTGACTCAAATGCAATTCTACGAAACTCTAATTTTACAAGTGATTTGAATTGAATTTATAGATTTGGATCGTAGAATCGCACAATTTTACGATCTAAATCGCAATTTTGACAACCTTGGATATCAAGTTCATTCCTCAAAAAGCCGTCAAAGGACAAGCTTTGGCAGATTTCCTTGCTGATCATCCAAGTCTAGTTCAATGGGAATTTCCTGAAGGACTTGCCAGATGAAGAAGTCCTCTACACTGAGGTTATTCCTTCATGGAAACTTTTCTTTGACGAGCAGCCCAAAGATATGGTACAAAGGTAGGAGTCGTGTTTGTAACTCTTCAAGATCAAGTCATGCCTTATTCATTTAGCTTGATAGAGGCTTGCGCAAAAAATATGGCAGAATCTCAAGCACTCATCCTTGGCTTGGAAATGACATTGGATATGGAGGTTAAACAACTTGACGTTTTCAGAGACTCTTTGTTGATTCAATCAAAATCAAATTTGTGCCAAGAAATGAAAACAAAAATACAGATGCTTTGGCCGACTTAGCAACTGTCTTAGCCAGGTCAGAGAAGGACTCCACACACGTAATTTTGATTGCTCAAAAATGGGTGATTCCACCATTGCAACCTGAAGGCTTGGAAGAAATTAATAGTGTTAGAAGTTATCAATAAGGAAAACGAGGACTGGAGACAGCTTATTATTGATTATCTTCAACAACAAAAATCTCTTCCGATCTCGACTGAACCAAACTCCATTTCCAGATGAAAAGGATGGGATACTTTGAAGGAAGCTCACTCTGGAATATGCGGAGCCTACCAATCTGAACCAAAACTCCATTTCCAGATGAAAAGGATGGGATATTACTGGCCTACCATAGTACAAGATTCTATGGCCTATGCAAAGAAATATGAAGCTTGCCAAGTCCATGCAAATTTTATTCACCCACCTCCTAAACCATTCTATCCAATAATAGCTTCTTGGCCATTTGATGCATGGGGTCTTGATGTTATTAGGCCAATAACTCCAAACTCTTCAGCCAGACATTCATATATCTTGGCTGTTACTAATTATTTCTCTAAATGGGCAGAAGTCATTCCATCAAAGGAGGTAAAGAAAGAAAATGTGCCGGATTTCATTCGCACTCAGCTTATTTATTGCTATAGAGTTCCAAAGCACATCATCACAGATAACGGAAAACCATTTTGCAATAGCTGCATAAATAATTTGTGTGCCAAGTTTGGTTTCTGATAGTACAATTCATCTATGTACAATTTGGCAGCTAATGGCTTGGCTGAGGCTTTTATCAAAACCTTGTGCAATTTGTTGAAAAAGCTGTTTCAAAATCTAAAAGAGATTGGCACGAAAGAATTGGAGATGCCTTGTGGGCATATCGTACTACATGTAGGACTCCAACACAAATTACTCCTTATGCTTTGATATATGGTGTAGAAGTTGTGTTACCCTTGGAGTGTCAAATTACATCTCTTCGGATTGCCATTCAAGAAGGATTGACTAGGGAAGAAACGGCCCTTCTTCGACTTGAGAAGCTACAAACCTTGGATGAAAAGAGACTAGAAGCACAGATGCATCTTAAATGCTATCAAGCTCGGATGGCAAAGTCGTTGAACAAAAAAGTGAGGCCTAGATCATTCCAAGTTAGAGATCTAGTACTCTCTGTTCGAAGACCAATTATCATCTCTTGAAAAATAGGTGGCAAATTCTAGCCTAAGTAGAATGGTCTGTTCGTCGTCAATCATGTCTTCTTGAATGGAGCATATAAGATTGTCAACAAGGATGGATTGCAAATCACGCCGATCAATAGAAAATTCTTGAAGCGTTTTTAAGCTTAAGGAATTATTCTTGTTGTAAAAAAAAAAAAAAACTATTGTATTGCTCCTGACCCGCAAGAGGATAAATTGTGAACGGCTTAAAAAAATCTCAAGTTCAATGTGGAAAAAAAAAATCAAACTCATATGAGAAAAAATGTCCTGTAATGAACTACATTTTGTCTTGATATATTTCAAAGGTACGTAGGCAGCTTAGATAAAAAATCTTGTTAATCCAAGTTTAGTCAAAATATAATTTAAAAAAAAGGTTTGCTCTCTAACTACTTGTTGTACCCTGTGAAATAAAAGAATGAATTTCATTGATACTATAATGAAAAGTAATTCAAGTTTCACATGTTCAAAATTTAAAAAAAAAAATGCAAGTACATAGAATCAAATTTTGACTGCCAAGCCTAAGAATTCTTCTGCAAGGACATTTCGCTCCTCCTCAATTGCCTTTTCTTCATTGGCACTCCTGGTTGGCCATTGCCTTAAAGAAGCTAGCGCATCTTCAGTTTTGCCAAGCTCTTCAGAATTGATTTGGAGTTCCCTGCGGAGCTAATCAATCTTGGCATTCAAAGTAGAAGCAATTATTTGTTTTGCTTCTAATCGATCTTCCAATTCCTTCACTTGCTTTGCCTTTTCTGCTGCTAGAAGACTTCCTATCATTTGTTGTCTTATGGATATGTGAGCATTAAGCCTCTGCATAAAGGCGTCCACATAATTAAGGAAGGGTTGTGGATCACTATGGAATGAACTAGAAATGACTTTAGCGGTAGCTTGAGCATTATCATTCCACCAAGCGAGAAGACTATACAAATCATCCTTCAAAGCTTCTTTGAGCTTATTCCAAATGCAAAAGATTAAAGCTTCTCGAAATGCCTCTTTCAAAAGAAAGATGTCCTTGGCTGCCTTTGATGGAAGTTCAGACATGGATGAACCCATTGGTGCAATGTCACTAGCGGTTGAAGGTAAAGAAGATACAATAGTGGTGTTCTTTGAGATGGGTGCCACCAAATTAATTTCTTAAGTTTTAAGATATTTAAACCTTAGTCTTTGACATATGTCTTAGACTTTGAAAGATCCAAATCTCGGTATTCCACCTTAATCTTAGACATAGTATTAGATTTTGAAGGTTTAAAACCTTAAAAAGAAAGAACAAAGTGGTGTTTGACATCCCTGAGAGGGGGAAAAAAGAAAGAAGAGGGGAAAAAAGCTTGTAATCGGTAGTTAACGTCTTCTGAAAAAAATGAGAAATCTCAATAAAGTATTCACGCGGAATTGATATCCCTTTGAATCAAGTATGCTAACGTTACATACTCCTCATGGATACTCTTGAATTTTGTGCCCAAAACATTGGGATCGTCCAAGTGGACGATTCACGTCCTAGTTTTTTTCAGAAAAAAACAGTTGGGCAATTCACGTCCCAGTTTTTGAAAAAAAAATATTGGGCAATTCACGTCCCTGTCTCTCGATAGAAAAAAAAGTGTGGGCAATTGAGTCCCTAATGAAAAGGGAAAAAAAAACAAAGTGCAATTAATGTCCCTAAAGTAAGAGAAAAATGGAGAAAAAGAAAATTTCTTTAACTTGCATGCATGGGATCATTAAGAACAAAAGAGGGAATTTGTTTGTGCATTGAGATTTTAAGAAGAGGAGTCGAAGATTGGAGTTAAGTTTAAAAAGAAAAAAGCTTAGTTGAACAAGCTTCATAGGAGAAGAGACAAAATTTTGCCTTGAAAAATTGACTTCGTTTCTTGATGAATAGAAGGCAAGTTGATGAATAAAAATACTAGCTCTGAAGGGTCTTATATATTGCTTGAGCAAGTCAACTCTTCGGCTTGGAGTAGGACTCTTCATTGAGGAATTTTGAATAAGGTTGATCTCCCCAGCCAATTAAAAGTCTTTTGATTAGAAAAAAAAAGGAAGGACAATAAAAAAAAAATAAAAGACGAAGGGAGGTCGAAATCGGGATGTGGTTTCTTGGCCAGGATGGAAAATTTGTCTTTCAAATAATAATAATAATTAATGATTAAGTCTAAGGGGAAAAAAGTTTGAATGAAATTAAAAAAAAAAAGAAAGGAAAAAAAAGAGGAGTTGACGTGGTTTCTTGGTTGATTAAAAAAAGGGAAGTGTGATCGAATTCCAAAGAAAAAAAAATCTGTTTGAAAGAAATAAAAGAAAAAATTCGTGTGAAAAAAAAAAAGAAAAAATGGGGAAAAAAAGAGTTTTATTGAAATTCAAATTAAGGTATCTGTGCTTAGATTTAAGTTGAAATCTTTACTCCTGTAAGAGTCCTAATTTTCTTTGAAATATTATTGGCAAAAGTTCAAATTCAAATTGTATTTCAAAGCCAAGATTTATCCATTTATTTGTTATAAATACATAAATCTTGCGGGGCATTTTAAGATATCAAAAAAAAAAATTAAATAAAAAATGTTTGGGCTGGGTTTAATTTCTTGTTAAACCGAATTAATTTTTAAAGCCAAATTAAAGTCTAAAGTCTTAAATTGACTAAATCAAATTAATTGATCAAAAGCCCAAATTTTGGCTCATTTCGTAGGCCCACAGTACGGCCCATGATGGTGACCTATATAAACCCCATTAGCCTCAGGTTTTGGGATCCTGAATTTCATTTTTCCTGTAGAAGCATTTCAAGGAGAAACCAAGTGAGCTAAATTCTCTCTAAGTTAAGATAATTAAATTCTCTTTAAGTCCAAGCAAATCAAAGTCTTCCTAAAATTCCAAGCGCCAAGTTTCAAAGCAAATTCAAAGGCAAAAAGCCAGGAATTTCAAAGGAGATCAAAATCTTCTTTAAATCAAATCAAATCCAAATTCGGAAATCTTCAAATCCAAGGGCTTAAGCTTCAAATTCCCCAAGTTTCAAGTCCATATCTGGAGATCTATGAAAATAGAGGCTTCAAGTCTCAAATTAATTGTAAATTGAAGATCAAGTCACGTAGTACTTCGTCTTCAAAGTTGGAATCATCAATCAGGGGAGATTTTCAACCTAGCAAATTACAAGAGCGTCAGTCCACTTGAATTTTCTTCAAATTCAATTTGTAACAAATTTCCGTATTATTAATTTTAATACGAACAAAATTTGTTTGTTACAGGCTTCCATGTGCTTTCAAAATGTAACAGCTTCTGGAATAAATAATTGTTATCTACTATACCATTCACTCAGAAACTTGCAATAATAAAGCCGGTGAATTCTAACAATAACTTTCCCAAATGACCATTGACTATTCTTTAATACATTTGTATATCATTGTATGCTGAAACACATAGTAGATGTCTAACAAATTTTGCGCAATCATGGATTATACTATTTATATGCTGTATATTTTATTTGGTCAAAACATCTCGTGCAACGCATGAGTAAAATTACTGGTAATTTTTTAAATGCTTTTAAAATTAATTACATGAACTCTTAAAAAAAAAAAGAACAAAAGAAAAAAATGTTACTTGAACAAAAGGTAAAGTCATATTATGTAATTTTTTCCTATTAGTTTGTATTTTTATTATTTTCTTGTACTCCAAAATTTATTTATCTTGTGGATTTGTGATAAAAGAAATCTATCGAGAGAATATTCAAAATGGTATAATATTCTATTGATAAAATTTTGTGGAGACATCTCTTTTAAATCCTACAAATTCCGTTAAAAATCCACAGAAATCCCTAATATAGAATTCTATAGAATCTTATGAATTCTGTGGAATTCTATTAAACTCCATGAATTCCATAAGAATCTATAGAGTTCAAAAATTTCATCAAATTCCATATTGAAGACACCTCTAAATATGTCCTCCCTCTCGAGCATGGCTAGTTGACATTTTCCTAGTACCAGTTTCATTCTGAGAAGACCACTTTCTAGAAAATTAAATACCTCATCCAATCGCACAAGAAAATCATGAACAAGGTCCATGTGAGTTTTCTTTTGATTGGTCGGGTTTATTAATCTCACGGAATATGTACTATTTATTTCGACATTGGAAGATTGGTTCGGCGACCTTTGTGTTTTTCCTTGTGGCATATTTGCCATGCAACTCTAGTATTGGGATTCATTTGCTCTCGCTATATTATAGAAGGTTTGCGTGACACTACTCCATATCTCCTTTGCGGTAAGAAAGATCAATAAACAAATAAAGGAGATATGGTTCCATAGTTTTCAGCAATTATCCTCTAACATTGACGTCCTCAATACACCATTTCGAGTGACCAAAGTCGTTTTCATCAACTTTTTTATCATTCCGTTGAAGTATCCAAGTGAAGTATCATTTGTTACCATATTTTGTAGTTTGTTTAGTCCAAATCCAAATGGAAGATTGTTGAGGTTTGTCTCACCGAAATTCCTTTTCTTCCATGAACGGCCTCTTTTCTCGAGGCCAACATGCTACTGAGGCAGGGGTGGAACTAGAAATATTTTTACGAAGGGGCTAGTAAAAATCTTTGAAACATAAGCAAAACAATTAAACAAAAAGGGTATATAATCATGATCTCAAAATCCATAGATAAAGCAAATAGGAGTATGTTAAACGACCAAAAAAAAAAAAAAAACACAGAGTAGAAAAACGCACCCTACAAATCTTGCTTAGTTTTTTACATTGGAACAATTAAAGATAACGAGAAATACCATGAAATTGGGAAATGATCCATAAAACGAATAAAGTTGCATTTACAATGTGATCCTTCGTTTGCTCGTACAATCCAACTAATTTGAGCAAATAGCAATTCAGGTTAATGAAATAAATACTTCTAAGGTTTATATTCTTCCGTGACAAAGTTGCAAAAACAAAAATCCTATCAGTAAAAAATTATGTATGCACAATCTTACGCATATCATATGTATTATATTTCCAAAAAAATTTCTCTCAATTTATTATTTTTCACAAAGTCATAAAACAAAAACTTTAGGTTAATTGTTGGGATTTCTTAAAACTTGATGCAAGTCACATTATCGCTGCATCACTAACGACTTCTAGCTTTGTCCATCATTCTTCTGGGAATAACCGGATAAAATGAGGGAACCAGGACTCTTACGTGATAAGCCAGTTTATTAATCTCACATATTTATACACATCAACTCATCCTCTAATATAGTGATGCCAACTAGATTGGAAACCAGTCTGCAATCTAGATAAATAGTGTCATTCTATTATTATCAAATATGAAAATGTCAACTGGACTGGAGAACGGTCTCCAGTCTAGAATAAATATCATTATTCATATCATAAAAGACTTTCACATGATAAATGTAAATAAAAACCAATATACAATCAATTTGAGTATAATAATTAGTCTAGAAGTGTGGTTAAAGTAAATAAACCAAATTCAAAATGTCAAATTGAATAAAAATTCAAAATTAAATTACATGCCAAACTTCTATTTATTAGGAATGAGAAAAAAATAAATTGTTACATCATATGGTGCTCTCTAACTCAATTTTTAATAGTACCATCGAGAAAAGAAAAGATTAATCGAAACAAATCTTCAAAATAAATACAAAAGTCATAAATTAAACGCAGGGAGGTTTGAGAATTCTGTGAAATAACACATATTCATTCTCTAACAATTACATTGTTATCAGAAAAATTGGGTAAGATTTCCTTATGAACACAAGTAATATCAGCAATCAAGTATATACCTAAAGGGGATTGAAAATTCTATACAATAATTTTAAGAAAAAATAGAAGCGTATAAATAGATGTCCTAATCGGCGTACACAATCCACAAAGAGACGACTAACAAACAAACTCAAAAAAAAAAGACTTAAAATAAAATAGAAAAAAAAATAATACAGATTAAAATGTTCAAAATTCATCATTACAAGTGGTGAGGCTACTAGTTCAATCCATCTCATCGAGATACCCCAAAAGCATGCATTGTGGACAGAAAATGGACATTATATGTAAAAGTTATGACCCTTTTTTTTAAACTGAAAAAATAGAGAAGAAACAAAAAGAGAAGGCCATTTGGCGGATTTAGAAAGCCAAACAAGGCCGGAAATTGGGAAAAGTTCCTCATATAAGCAATTTGACGGATTTGGAAAGTGAAAAATGACTGGAAAACTTTTTTGACGACTTTGTTCCTTTTATATATATATACACATATATATATATGGATTTAGAAAGTGCAAAAGGGTAGAAAATCTTTTTTGGCAACTTTGTTCCTTTTATAAATATATAAGAGTAGGAAGTGTTAAAAAATTTATGGAAAAAGAAAAAAAACTGAAAAACAGAGAAAAAAGAAAAAAGAAGGTAATTTCACGGATTTAGAAAGTGAAAAAGGAAGGGAAAACTTTTTTGGAAACTTTGTTCCTTACATATATATATATATATATATATAAGGGTAGAAAGTGTTAAAAAAAAATTTAGAAAAAAATAAACGGAGAAGAAAAGGAAAAAGAAGATAATTTGATATATTTAGAAAGTGAAAATTGGCATAAAAACTTTTTTGGCAACTTTGTTTATTTATATTTCTAATAAATCAGTACAAAACTATACAAAGATTCATAATTGATTAGGATACAAACTACAAAAAGATAAGTGAAAGTCCTTATTACTATCAAGCAAGTTCGGATTCGAATTTCTCATGTTGGATAAGGAATTTTATAACAGAGATTTACGGGATTCGAATAATGGAGAATTAGTAATTTTAGAAATGAAAAAAAAAAACTAAAAGATACTACATAAATTAGGCAAGAAAAACATAGTTGACCTGCTATTCTATTTTAATATATTATTAGATATATAGATGTATATAATATCAAAAAAGTTTCCTGAACTATTTTCCTGCCTTTTTGTATTTCTAAATCCATGCGAATTATTTGAGCTGTCCGATCTCTTAGTTTGATAGGTTGGATAGTTTGTGTTCAAAGATACATGCATAAATTTCACATACGATAGACGTTTTCAACCCATAATATATGCTTTTAGAGTAGCTCTACGAGACGTATTGAATCATTAGTTTTGCCATTGCTATTGATGAATTTTTGGCCTTTGAATCGATCTACCATTTTTATTTGCATTTTCCCTATTTTTTAGCCAACATTTGTGAATTTAGGTCTATTTGTTAGTCTAGTCTTTTATAGAGTTTGTAAACTTATTAGGACATTCATTTAAACACTTCTACTACTGTTTTATTGTTTCATTGTGTTAGAATTCAAAACATAAATCGTTCTTTGAGTAGCAGTCCAAGTTCTTTAGCTTATTATTGTGTAGTTGTAGGTCCATTTTTTTAATTGCCTTAAAATGGTTTTTTCTAGTGTAACGCACGGGATTAAACACTGGTATATTGAAACAAAGCTTTATTATATGTTCTTTGCTCCTAAATCAATGATCCAGTCGGGATCTTATTCTAGAGTATTAGAATTCTCACTCGTGTGTTGCACAGGATCTAAAAGTAATAATAATCATAATAATTTTAGAGAGACATATTTATCTAGCATGAAAAAGTGACACGTTTAGTTGTCAACTATATATTGGATGATTGTGGACCTTCAAATTCACCAATTACATATAAATAACTAATTCATGTTTGCCAACTAACAAATATCAGTTATTCATATCAAATAAACATGTCCACCTAGAATTACTCTAATAGTAAATGCCAATGAATTTTTACACAAAAATTTAATAAATTATTAATACAGCTAGTTGAGTCATATATTAGTCTTATAAGACATAAATTTTTATAACCATTTCTATCATATTTTGATTTATTTGTCGGTAACATTTTTTGAGATAAGTTAATTCTTTCCTTTTTTTCTTTTTTTTATTTATACATTGGATATAGGGGAAGGGAGGGGAACCAATATCAGTTATTCATGCCAGATAAACATATCTCTATATAATTATTCTAATAACAAATATCAATGAATTTTTATACAAAAATTTCATATAAATTATTCTTACAGCTAGTTGAGTCATATTAGCATTATGAGATATAAGTTTTTATAATCGTTCTATTATATTTGAATTTATTCGTCAGTAACACTTTTTACATCAGATAATTCTTTTTCTTTTTTGTAGGGTAGGGGAGGGGAGGGGCTGGTGTGTTCCAACCTAAGACCTCCTATCTAAAATATGAGAAACATAACCAATGTAGCACTTATTTAAATTACAGTACTAGTTAATAATGCATCTATAAATAAAAATTAAATGAGGTGATTCAATAAAAGTAAAATGTTTAAACATTGTTGAATAACTATTACAGTGTAACTGTCTCAATATTCAGTCTATCTCTCAAATAAATTATCCAAATCTAAATACAGTAAGATTATATTTAAAACGACAAATTGAAATTTTTGTTCCATGGGAAATTATCAAAAAAATTCAATTTATTTATATTAATTTAGAATCAGCAAATTGGAGTGCTATAATTTAAAAAATAAAATAAAATTTGATTATTGCATGTGTTTTCGAATTATAAAGATTACTATTTATTTTTTTTTTGAAATAGAACTCTTAATTAATTTCGTGTTCGATTTGATAAGTGACAGATCTCTAATTCAAAATAGTTGGCTGAAGAAACTACTGTGAATTGATGATTGAATATGGGTTAATAAAGGAAAAAATGAATATCATTTAATAAATTAGTGTATCATTTTCCAAAAAAAAAAGATAAAAAAATACAAAAAAAAGGAATTAAATGATGTTATCAAAAATCTTACAGAGCCAGAAAATGAGCGGGAAAAGCCATATTTCTTTTATTATATATATATATATATATAGGTGAGACGGACCTGCCTCGAGTTTACTGTATTTTGTCTAGGATTTTTTTTAGAGAGGCATGATTGACCAATGAGAGTAGTTCTCCAAATTTTACTTATGCAACCGTGGCCACTCTAAGGTTTGAACCATTAGAGTAAGTCGCCTTAGCTTAAGTGGAGCGCCTATTGTTTCCAGAATCAATCAAGGTGACCATGGATCTCAAAGCAAGTTTCTTTTCTGTGATGAGTTCCTCCACAATGACTAGATTGCAACTTATCTATTTCAACATCCCCGATGGACTAGGGTTTTGAGATTGAGGGGTTTTTGAAACCATTGCCATGGGTATACCTTAAATATTGTCCTCCCTCTCTAGCATGGCTAGTTGACATTTTCCTAGTACCAGTTTTGTTATGAGAAGCCCAATTTTTAGAAAATTAAATAAGTCATCCAATCGTGCAAGAAAATCCTGATTGGTCGTGTTTATTAATCTCTTGGAATATGTACTATTTAATTCGACATAGGAAAATAGCTTCGGCGACCTTTGTGCTTTGTCCAGTGGCATGTTTGCAACGCAACTCTAGTAATATTGGGATTCATTTGCTCTAGCTGTTATAGAAGGTTTGTGCGACACTATTCCATATCTCCTTCGCTGTAAGAAAGATCAATAAACAAAATAGGGAGATATGGTTCTGTAGTTTTCAACAATTATCCTCTGACACTTACGTCCTCAGTACTCTATTTCGAGTGACCAACATTGTTTTCATCAACTTTTTTATCATTCCATTAAAGTATCCAAGTTTCTTTAATCCTATTACATGAACTATTTGTTACCATATTTTGTAGTTTGTAGTTTATTTAGTCCAAATCCAAATGGAAGACTGTTGAGGTTTGTCTCACTGAAATTCTTTTTCTTCCATGATCGGCCTCTTGTCTCAAGGCCAACCAGCTACTGGGCAGGGGTGGAACTAGAAAATTTTTTTTTATTAAGGGGCTAGTAAAAATTTTATTTCAATATATTTGAATCATAAGCAAAATAATTAAACAAAAAAGGTATAATAATGATCTCAAAATCCATGGATAAAACAAATAGCAGTATGTTAAACGACCCAAAAAAAAAGGAAAAAAAAAGGGAAAAAACACAAAGTAGAAAAACATGCGCACTCTGCAAATCCTTTTTTTTTTTAAATTGAGATAAAGATAAGAGGAAATACCGTAAAATTGGGAATGATCCATAAAACGAATAAAGTTGCATTTACACTGTGTTCCTTCGTTTGCTTGTACAATCCAACTAATTTGAGCAGATAGCAATTTAGGTTAATGCAATAAATGCTTCTGAGGTTTATAATTTTTTTCATGACAAAATTGCAAAAACAAAAATTCGATCAATAAAAAATTATGCACAATCTTATAAATATCACATGTATTATATTTCCAAAAAAAAAATTCTCTCAATTTATTATTTTTCACAAATTCATAAAACAAAAACTTTAGGTTAATTGTTTGGATTTCTTGAGACTTGAGACAAGTCACATTGCTACTAGCTTTGTCCATCATTCTTCTGGGAATAACCTGATAAAATGAGGGAACCATGACGCTTACGTGATAAGTCAATTCATGTAAATTTTTTTTACAAAAAAAAAAAAATGACGATTCTTACCATCTCTAGGATTCAATTTCAATTTTCAACCGATTACCAATGTTACAAGATTTATGGATTTGGAGATTTGATTTCACTTATGGGTTTCTATTGATTTGAAATTGGTCAGGTAGTTTTTGGGATTTTTTTTTTTTGGAGGAAAATATCTCAACTCAAAAATCTAAACTTAAGATATAAATTTTATTAATATATATATGTTATATGCTTATAGTGACATATTAAATGTTATTGGCTAGATATATTCATCATTCTTTAAAAAGGATTAAAAATTATATACTGGGCCTGCCAGGCTTCAGCCCCGCAGTGCCTCGAGGTGGTTTGCCCTTGTGTGTGAAGGAGATGAACAATTGTGCTTGAAAGTGTTGGATACCATTTTTTCTTTAAATTGATGATTAAGTGTAGTGTTTTTAAGACTTTTTGCATAATCTTTTGCACATATAACAGAACTAAAAATAAATATAATAAACATTGCAAAATTCACACGTGCAGGGTACCAAAAATAAAGGAACAAAGTGGTTCAAAATGTGTCGTAGTAATTAGGTGCTTAAGGTTCAAATTGGATTAAGAGGTCCGGATTTAAACCACAGTACCACTACCCAAATTTACCTCATCTCTCCTAAGTTTTTCTATAAACCCATCATTGGTTCTCTTATCATACACATTTTGCTAATGTGGCAAAACCCAGAGTAAAATTTAAAAAAAAAAAAACAGAGCCGCCCACCTTCTTCTTCCCCCAAAATTCTGACATTTGAAACCACCCACGGCCCCTAGAAAGAAAATCTGAAAACAATGAAATCACCAGCCGCGCAATCTCCTCCGGGCGACGGAAAACGGGCGGCAACCAGCCCCCTCAAAACTACACCCGTCTCCCCCAATTTGTGACCCAAAACCCACTGTCCCCAACTTCGAACCCACTAGAAAAACTCCATCTCTCCTATTCATCTATTGGGGGAAAAAAATACTTCATCACTCCCACAAAGTTAATCCAATATACTATTTTCATCCATTTAAAAAAAATTCTACCTACTATATTGAGCATGCCTTTAATTATTTTGCTATTATTCTACTTTAATTAATTATATATTGAAAGTATTTTTAAATAATTAATCAGACATAAGAATATATATGAAAAATATAATTATTTATTAATTATCGTTTCTTAATCTGTATAAAAAATAAATACCGGACTTTGGTATGACGGGAGTAAATAATAAAAGAAACAAATAGATTCGGGTCGGGTCACATGACATGCTGGTCATGCGTCGATATGTTGTACAAGTTGCTGAGATATTTACCCTTGGTGGGTCTATAAACACGTGACCGGAAAAGGATAATTCGGAATGGGGCCTCCGGATAGTTTCGGTTGTACTTCAAAATACAGAGGAAGCTTCCTCTATCAATTTCATTGGTGATTTTTCCAATGTGATTGAAGCATATTATTATTTTTTTCTTTTTTCATTTTTTCTTTCTTTAAGTTAAAATGGTCTCACATTTGTAAAATGTATTACTTTTATTCAGGTTAACCGCATTGCGCACTGTAAAAAAATATTTACTCTTATTGTCATCATCAAATGATCACTAGTAAAAGAATATTTAAATTTAAGACACTTGACAATACATAACTGAAAATGAATATTATGAAAAAAAAATAATGCCAATTTTGGGCGTTTGATCAAACTTGTTGGTTTATTTATGTGTGGTTTATAGCTTAATGCCATCAAAATTACTCTCACCTTTGTAGTTTCCGTTGCATGTGATGCGGCAATAGATCTAATGATTTAATTGAATGGGAAAACATGGTATTGCATTTAACTAAGCAAATAATGTGTTGTTGGATAGATTAGTGTTTTAAAACGAGTATTGCTACATAATGTTATTCAAAAGATTGTAAGACCGGATAGAGAATAGGGAGGACTGTTAAAAGATATAGATCAAATAACAAAACAACGAAAATAATAAAATAGGGGTTTTAGAAGAAGAAGAAGAATAATAATAATAATAATAATAATAATAATAATAATAATAATAATAATAATAATAATAATAATGTGATGTATCACAACTAGTAATAAGCATATATTTAAGTGTTATTGCTCAGGTTAGCCATAAAAACGGATAAGATTGAATTGTACGTACATTTCATAAAAATATCAGATTTCGTCTTAAAATATCAATCCTTCTAATACTAGTGGTTTAAACACTTACATGTTTTTTTTAAGGACTAAACACTTATATGTTAGTTAATTATATATATATATATATTTTAAAGGACTAACACTTATATGTTAGTTAATTATTTTATAATCTTTCGTATGAAATTTTATTTAACATGTACCTACAAGATGGTAGTTTGTTGAAACTTTAACGAGCTCTATTATACTATACTAAGATTTAGAGGTCTCATTTAAAAAAGTCAACCTTACTAAGAAATTTAACGTCAACGTGTTATTTAATTATTTTATAATAATAATAATAATAATCTATCAACATAATTAACTAAAGGTTCCACTAGCATAAATAAAATCAGATATTGAATATAACAATATTAAAACTAATTTTCGTTAATCGAAAAATATATATCGTTTATTTGCTTCTTATGGAGATTCTTAGTTTCTCGTACATGTACCAACAAAAACAAAAATTATTCCCTTTTATTGTGTATAGGTCGATAGCCAATGGTCTGCTTCTAAAATCAACAATATAATTACTTCCAGTTTAACGTTGGTATTTACGTTAATCACCATACATTATATAAGCATGAGAGTCAAGCGAAAGAAAGTAGAATTCAGTATTAATTACTTTTAAGGATCCAATCAAATCGACAACTCTAATTTACGAGGAAAAAGAAAAAATCAAATTTTTTACAACTAAAGAAACCCAGAACTTTTCATGGGTTTTCTTGGGGTTAGGGACTTCAAAGGTCACTAGAAAAATACTAACACCCATATGGGAAGAAAATAATAGTAAGAATTTTCAAAATAAAAAAAAATTTAAACAAATACCAAATTACACTGAAGAGAGACGTTAAAAAAAGGTGAAGCAGACGGCAATCCATCAGCTTCATCTTGACCATCTCTCTCCAAATGACAATCAAATATTATCCCAATCCAGGCTTGAGATCAGCTACATACTAATATCCCCTTATCATCGACGTTAGAGATTGAAAAACGACTTCTTCGCAAGGGATGGTGAGTCCCATCTCATGATCAAATCCGAACTCTTCTTCGGCACGTTGTAGAAGGCATTGAAACTCGGGACGAGTCAAAAGCGAAATGGGAATTATGTATCGGCTTCTATTTTCTCCAACGTAGACTGCAAAGTGACCTTTTGGGACGTCTAGTGGAAGACCATTTTCGTCATACCCATGTTTCTTGGTTGAACTTGAACATCTTTTCAAGATTTGCTTCAAAACTGCTGGCTGTGGGAGTTTGGTTGGTTTTCTTATTATAGCCATTTTTTGAGCTTTAGGACAAGAAGTGGATAAAAGCAAGATTTGAATGGGAAAAAGGGAGCTGAGGTGGTGAGGATTGAGAGGCTATGAATGGGTATTTATCAATCCAGAAAGGGGTTTGGGATCGTGGCGCGGACCCGACTAATATATGTCACATTAGAAATAGGTTAGCTCTAGACCTTTTATTATAAAGGTGAAGGGTAATGATGAACATCCAGATTAGTTCACCAATTCATTCACCGATTGTGTATTACCAAATAGGGTAAAACTGTCAATTAAGACATTTAAATAATCTGAATTTTATATATGGGTAGTTATATTATCACTACGAATTTTAATTGACACACCACAAATTATTTATTTACTTAGACACCCTTAGATAGAATTACAGCAATAGTCTTTAGATAAATGTTTTATATATTATTTTTTTATTCCCTCACCACATCAATATGCATCCATTTTTCCCTTTTTATTTTTCTCCTCTTTACGTAAATTTTTGGTGGGGATTAGTCGGCCACCGGCAACTAAACAACGGCAATTGATAATTCAATATTTTTTAGATTCAATTATTAATTTCACAGTCTTCCTCTCATCCAAGTTTCAATTTTTCCTCCGTCGATTATGGATCTTCTGTTGCTTGACTTGCTTCTCATTTTGTTTTTCATTTTCACTTGAATTGTTTCATCATCTTTTGTTACTATTGAAATTCAATTACAGTCAAGTCGGCAACTCATTGTAGTTTTCACTGTGGCAACAGCAGTTCCAAAGGTTTTTCGCAATAACTTTATAATAATTCCATATTGAGATGGGTCAATTGTTAACAAGAACGGCTTCCCGAGTTGAAGCTGTCATTTATTTGGAACGAAAAGAGTTTTATTAACTACTAAATGTTAAGCGATGAACTCTATTTCTTTCTCCTATCTCCCATCCAAGCTTCCTTTCCTTCTCCATTACATCGTCTTCCTCCTCCAACATATATTGATAGGCGTATGGCAATCAGAACTCATGGTTTTTCCCCCCCAATATTTGGAAGCGGTGGGTTGCCAAAGGAAGATATATCCTTGGAAAAGGAATTCATGTTTTACTAGAGCCTGGCAGCTTGTTGTCTCAGGGGCTTTCCGGCAAGAACTTTTGAGGCGAAAATGGTGATGGTGGTTCCGCGGTGGTTTGAAGGATCCAAATCTAGTTTGGAAAATTTTCAGTTGTGCACCACAATCTTTGTAATATTTTAATTTTTATTTTTGTTATTTTTTGTTTTATATTGGTTATAATTGTAAATTTAGTGTGGTGTGATTATCAATCTTCAATGCTTTATGTGGTGTAGTTAAAATGTGGTGGTTCAATTAAATTTTATAGTGGTAATATAATTGCCCTTTATATATTTTAGTGTTAAAATTATAAATCGGTGAACTAATTAATAAACCAACGGGAATGTATAGCATTACCCTAGAGGTAAAATCAATCCCAACTTGTGACAAGTGATAGACAGTTTTACTACTAATATTGTTTTCGTAATCCTATATACCATAAGAGGCTTGAGAAAATGGTACAATTTCCTTAGCAAATGGTACAATAAAATTAAAATTGTGGACACTTGGCAAAATTTCCCATCGTCTCCACAGTTGATTCATTTTGCCTTCTCCTTTTTCCAATTGTACCATTTCTTTTGTTTCTTTTTCCATGCATATTTGTCATGCTTGTCTTTCTAAAACTACAATCCTCATGGAACTATTCGCTGGAACTATTTAAAGTGGGAAATGCGAATTAATAGCTTTCAACCATGTTCTCAAGAATTTGCAGTGGATATATGGATCCTCAAAAAGTTTCATGGCGTCCACTAACCAAAAATATTTAGCACTTGTGGTTAGCAATGTATTCCAGTGGTTACGATACTTGCGTTTGGAGTCAGAAGTCCCCGATTCGAACAACACATGTCCCTCTCTAAATTTCCCTTCCCTCTCCTTTATCCTCGTGTATAAAAAAATAAATAACATTTAACATTGGGTTAGTATAGTGTTATTCGCTATGCCATAGTGGTAATTGGTTATAGGAAAATGCACTAATTCACAACTTTGTAGTTATGATGGCATTTATAAATTATCAATGCCAAAATTAGTCACATTTTTTAGCTAATGAGTTTTTTTACATAAAACTATAGTTTACAGCTAACTTACGTGCAATACATATACCTACACTAATTATACATAAGGGCCAAGGATGACATGGCTTTTCAGAGTTTATAGCATGGGGATGGAAAAAAAAAAAGAACACTATTTCACAAGTAGCACTAGCAAGTAATTCTAATTAATTAAGAATTCACATGTAAATTTAAAATTCCAATATGTTATTTAATTTGAACCACAAAATCTATAGGTGACTTCTTAATTGATCAGAAGTATCGAGAGTCTTTTTTGGTGGGGATGGAGAAGCTGCGGGTGGGAATTGAAGGACATATGAATAAGGGCGTTCGATCTTTGCAAGGACAATGTCGGGTTCATGTAGCAGTTGGCTGTCCTTCTCAATGCTTGCCTTCGATCCAAAAGACAATATTAAATGCACCGTTTCCTTTTTGTCTAAACTCTATACATTGATTTCCTTAATATGCTACTTGTTAATCGTTTTGACAAAGTTGTTATTTGTTTTTTTTTTTTATCATCTTGTTTTTGTGTTTAACGTGTTTGGCTAAACTTAAAAGTTACAATTATAAGTAAACAAGATTTTCAATTAGCTTCACTTTATGCGTGTGTTTGTTCCGCCAAATATCTTTAGCTGACTGTGAGGACTGATAAGTGACTGATTCTGAAATAAATGAATAAATAAAACTTACATAATTCCAAGAGTTTCTTTACTGTGTTACGTCAAATGCAGAATCCACCTTATCACAAAGGGTACCTAACATATGACTTGAAAATTGGAATAAACACACTAGCATCAAACAAAAAAACAGTTTGAAAATTTCAAGATAATTAATGTTTGATATGATCTGTTCTTCGAATCAATGACTTCATAAAACCGCCATTTCTTACCCTAAATTGGGTGAAAAGTCGCTACTCATTAGGGAAAAAATTTATGGTACTCCAACAGCATCAAACTCGTTGCTCCAAGTAAGTAAGGAACTCACAAATGGATATAGAATCCTAATAGATTGTTTACTGATTGCAGCCTTTGTATACACTTATAATATTTTCATTTGTTAGGAGAGCTGAGTTCATGGTACTCTTGAAATACTAGAAATCTTCTCCTCGTTAGGCAAGCTTGTTAACCACAGTGCTGCTCACCCAGAGAGACCATGTGGCTCACTGCTAATTTGTTGATTCAATTAGTCATATGACTCAAGAGCATTTTGACAGCTCCTATTTAAACTAAGTAAAATTATTTCTGCCGTGAAAATAAAAATTATGTTAAATGTAAGTCCCTGACACTAGCTTGACTTAAAAGTGAAGAGACTTAAAAGTGAAGAGACTGAAAGATATGAAAATGATCAAGAGCTCATCATTGGACTTTATAAGGAGATTGATGAACCGACTAAAATGAACCGATTAAAACCCCACCCACCCCACCCCACCCCACCCCACCCCTTCTTGCTCTCGCATCCGCTGTTGGGCTCATCAAGAAGCTCGAAGTGAACTCTTAGTCATTATTGGTGAAAGACGCTAAAAGATATCTGCGATTTAGGGGAAAATCTCTCTCTATCAACCTAGAGATTGTATTTTTGTTTATAATAATAAATAAATTTATATTTGCCTTATGAACTCTTTATGGACATTATATATATGTGGAGGAACATTCAAGCACGAAATTCTCTCTTTATTTTGGGGGGAAGAAATAACTTCTCTATTTTTCCCATCCTCATACTTATTTTTCACAAGTTTCAGCGTCATGTTTTCCTTGTTCTACTTAACTACTTGGATTTTCATTTCCAACATTCTGTCTCAATTTCGAAACTTATTTTTTTTTCATGTCTCTCTGTTTTAGTGGTTACCACATTTTACAATTTGTTTCTTCAAAATAATTGTCCTTTTACAATTTACGTCAATGCTACCAATAAGCTTACGTAAACTATCTATATATTTGATTTAAAAGCTTGATGCATATTTCTGAAATTCCTGGGACATTTTCATCGTATGCTAAATAATTGGAAAAGAAAAGGAGAGGGGATTGGAGAAGGAAAGAAATATTCCCATTTAGTATGTTTGTCTACGGCTTTACCGCTAACGACCTACATCGATATAAGTCATGTGTATTTTAAATTCACGTGACGTGCACAAAAATGTAAGGTTTTATAGTAAAACGTCTAAGAGGTTTTTGAAACTACTCTCAAGATAGAGTTGAACTGAAAACGATTGAGCCAAAATTTGGAATTTGGCGTTCCGTATCCGATACGAACCCATAATACTTTCACGAACATGAAACAACGAGACAATCAGTGCTTATTGACCATTGGCCTTCGATCATTCTGGATCGGTTAGGCCCTAAAAATTGCTATTTTCTATTTTCTTTTTTTTCTGATTTTTATTTATAATTAACCATTTTATTGTTTTGCCCAGTACACGCCATTTATAGCGACAAAAGTGTGATTTTATATCATGGTGGTCTTCTTCTATTACACACTTTGTCTACTTTTTTGTCTAAATAAAATTATTCTAAAGTAACATTTTCTTTTCCTTTATCATCATTTGCAAGCGAATCACCGAAGTCTTGTGAAACGACACCATACAAACGAGCACAGTAGAACCCAGTTAACCGTTATTGATATTTTTGGTACATATTGGGGATATCCATGTGGTCCTAATTAATATGACGTGAGACCAATCGAAAGCCAAACAACCACCACGATGGGACAAAAATGAAGAAATACAGTTGGAAGGACGAGCGCCATTGGAGTCGCTATCGAGTGGCTCCATTTTGGAAAAGTTGTATAGGCATGTTCTAAGGCTTGGAAAACTCATCTAAAAGATTTTATGGTTCCTTGGCCTTGTTTTTCTCCTTTGTTTTTACCAACACTAGGGAAAAAAAGATTGAGGTAAAACGGCTGCGTATCAGGAAATGAATAGTGAATGTAAAACTGGCACTTTAAATATGTAGTGGATACGCTTTCTATCCTTCAAAGTACAGATCGGAAGAGCCCAAAAATCTGCGTGTCTAAATAATAAAAATAGTATTAATAATATATTTAAAATTTTGACTTGTGTAATTGTTTGAAAATATGTAGTTCTATATTATTAGACGTTACTTTTCTGCTTCCTTATGGACAATTTCCGCAATAAAATTTTAGAAATCCAGATTTCATTCAATATAAAATGTTATAATAATAAAATCTTTTAAAAATAAAAATATGATAAAATAAGCTAATGGTACAAGTGTTATAAACTTAAAAACATAAAAAATGCTTAGTACAATTAATTATTGGATGATTAGTAAAAGATAAGAGTTGTGGTGTGAATTGTACTTTAGTAGGCAAAATGCTCGACTTGGTTCTTAAAAATTAAAACTACACCAACCCCTCCCATATATCCCCTTGTATATAAAAAATTAAAAGATTAAAGTTTTACTACTTGAACAAAAAGCTATACAGGTTATTAAATCTACGTATCAGGTTACTTTTAAATTAGTAGCTATCACATGTCACATGTGTGTTTATAAAAATGTTTGTACACTTTATTTGTACGAGTATAATAACTCTTTGTACAATCAGTGCGGTATGCTAAACTAAACTATACAGTAGTCCCCAATGTTAATAAAAAGAAGCAGCTCTAATAAGAATGAAAACAAAAATTCTATGGAGAGTACTACCCCTTATTCGAGAGGGTAAACTCTTCATGTGGATGGCCACATGAAGAGTTTACTCTCTCTAATAGGGAGTAACACTCCCCATAAAAGCACTCAGAATGAAAAGGTTACTCCTGAGAAACCGTTGACAAAATATTTTTGACAAATAAAATAATGTCTTCCTTTTTCTGAGTTGTGCTATTTGGACAAAAAAGAGTACAGAAAAAAATTAAGCAAAATCAGCGCATAATAAGATCATATTTTTTAACACATCACATGACTTTTAAATCGATAATTAGACTGTATTTCTATTCTGTCAAGCTTTTTATCCACTTTTTTATTTAAATAGAATTATTTCTTTTTTTCCAAAGTTCTCACCTCCACCCGGCCCCTCTCTCCAATCACATCAAGGTACCAAATAAGAATAAGATAAAATTAAAAGGCACCTTCAGGATAACTTTTGCCTGTAAAATACTTGAATTCATCTAAAACCAGCTTCTTCTAAAAGCTCTTCTATGTTCTAATAGTAAGAATAAAATTCTGTACTAAGTATTATACTTCGTTTTATTGACAAAATTAAAAACCGGTATGTGAATTTGGAAAACTTAATTTATTGTTAACTTTGACAAAATAAAAAACCGGTATGTGAATTTGGAAAACCTAATTTATTGTTAAATTGGGGATGTAGAACACATGTAGGATCTTGATTAACCAGAATATGATATCTTTAGTACTCTACCAGAATCTTTTTACCTAACAGTAATCATTTAACCTTAACAATAAGGGTCTAAGAACAACTTATGAATCTCAAAACTCATGTTTTAACCCTCTAAAAGCCATCAAAACCAGCAGCCAACCTTCAATAGCCTAAAATTGACTGATTTTTCTCATACTAAAAGGATGTGATCTTGCAACATCCCCATGTTCAATAAATATAATTGGTTGAGAATAGACTCATCAAAAATGGGGAAAAGGAGGCCCCTCAATTCTCACTAAAACTGAACAGAAACTGAACTTTATTTCCCTTTTCTAATTTGATAATGATTGAATATGAATCGCACGTTACTCTTCCCTCAAACTTTCACGTACAGAGACAGTACAGTGATGTTTAGGCCCCTAGAGGCCATTTTAATCTATTTTATCTCACCTGAGCTTTGAACCACATAAATCCAAGTCCTGAAAGCCCGATAACTGAAATAGTAGAAAACAACTAAAAAGTTAAGGTCGACTTCATGAATATTTTCTCAATACCTTTCTTGCTTGAGTTTCTTTATATATACAGGCCAGCAAGAGTCTGCCCAGGCAGGTCAGAGACCAATACAGCTGCCCAAGGTACGACTGAGAAGCGGCCGACAAATTTTCGACACCTAGTTGTAGAGGCATATATAAGAGAAAGAAGCCATTATCATGTCAAAAACAGCCGGATATGGGTCTTTTACTGAGACAAGTTAAACAACTCAGCAGACATCATGTCAGTTGAGCTGGAGAACAAGAAGCCTTGATCTCAAGTACATACATAATTCAATAATAATATGAAAATGGAATTCTACACATAAAACGTTTCTGAAACAAGAGAATGTGCAGGACAATATCACATGACCCACAAAATATTTGAAAACAACCTTTGCCAGATTTAAGGATAAGGATTCAGACCTGCTATACTCCAAAGAGATGTACATGTTAGCAACAACTGAATAAAAAAGTGAATGGTAGTAGCAGCACGTTTATGGAATATCATCACCGAAACCGCATATCGTAAGACAACCCATGAAGGAATTATTAGCATCTTCTCTTTCCCTTTTTCAAACTCAAAAACAAGAAGAGAATCTTAACACAAGAAGTCCAAAGCTACAAAGAAAAATTCAAAAACAAGTCTCCACAGAACATGAATACTACGACCCACTACAATATGGTTTATTGCTGCTGATACGTACGTCGAGAGAAATCAACCCTTATTCTATACACCACACCCCCAAAACTGCAGTAAATATAAAATCACAGGTAACAGAATTTCTAACCCTACTGAAAGTCTACTGGTTCGGTATCTTGCATTGTAGTGGAGAAAGGTGGACCAAAGTCACACTCACAGAGTACAAAACTTAGGAGCAAATAGAACCCATGCTATTTTTTTGTCTATTATTGAGTAGAAATTGGTAAAACTATTTTTATCCATATATTTCATTGAACCCACAGGTACTACAGAATTCTTTACAACTCATTCCACTTTATTTTAGATTAGAAATTGGAAGCTGACATTGGCTGATTGTGCTGAAGTAAATGGTTCTACCTCAAATAAAAATATATGATTTACTGACTTAGAGTTCCAATGTTGTTTCTTTCCTTGAATTAAGTAGACTGTAACTTAAGCCATCAAAGCAGGCTAGTTTACAAACCATTTCTTTCCTCACCATTTTACTTTGATTCTAATTAAATACATCCCCTATATAACTTAAAAATAAAGATGCATGGAATTATGGTTTTAAACTGATTATAGTAGTTGAGCTAGGTTAGAGAGATCATAAAAGGCTGTTTAACATCTTAACCCATTCTGGGGAATAGGAAGCAAAGTTCAGGCAGAGTTCAACCCACATTGTTTATAAACGACAGCAAATCTAGTCTTCCAAACCTAGCTGCTCATTTCTTGACCAAGTAACAATCCCCGATAAAGCTTCATCCAGTCACTACAGGCACACATTTCTAACTTTCTCCTTTTTGATCGCTCACTAAAATTAAATTTGATGTTCCATTTACACAATGCTATATCTACTTTTTACCCAGAAATGCATAAATAAATTGAGCAGAGATGCACTATACAAGGTAAAATTTGAACTATGAACAAAATCTCCTTACATAAATATCTAGTAAAGTACAAATATCTAGTAAAGTATAATAAGCTATACAAAGCAGAGCACGGTGCATATATTAAATGTATAAGTCTGATTTGACTACCTATTTTTCTCCTTCATAAAATACATTGAAGGCTTTCATATCTCAAAAATCATAATGCAAAGAGCAAATAGAATAAATTTAATGGAACATGACTGGAAAATCTTGATCTTCTTATTTCTTGAAAGTTTAATAAGGTTAGATAGATGAGATGCAATGAACATTTAAATATCAGATGAAGATTTCACTTGCTGTTGCCCATCGATCAAATTCATTTGCCTTCTGAGTCTTGCGATATGACCCTGCACCTGCAGAATTAATGTAAACTGTGAAAGAACAAATTTTAACTGTAAAATTGGAAATATTCTAGCTTAACAAGCATTTCTGGATAAAAAAAATCTCACTATGCATCATTTGAACAAAAAATTAATTTGAAATATGAAGCCCTTAGCACCCTTAAAATATTATAAAAAATATAATAGTCTAATATATATAAAGCATGATCGAGAAAAAAACAATGGGTCCTCATTCTGATAGATCCGCAACAACGGCAAACTGTGCAACGTCCTGTAATATAAAAGTGCATATATAATAGATAGCGAAGATTTAAGGTACTGGCAAATACACACCGCCACCATCTCCACATGGAAAAGAAACTCATTCATGTAGTTCTATGTAAACTAAATCTTCAATGGCATAAAAAAAGACGGAAGCTTTAATGTAACCAAGAAACACATATAGCTGCAGAATGTAGAGTTATTGATATATGTGACTCATGACTATCAAAATAGAATCATCTAGCGGCTTAAGACTTGCTCTAACATGTGTATTTTCCTTATCATGGAATATAACAAAGAATGCCAAATTCGTAGAAGCTTCTTCAGCAAATAAATCTGTATTTCAGAAATCAATCAAGCTGCATTAATATCATCCATGTAACATCGTGAATCATCCATGACTTCTTAGAAAATCCAGCAAAACATTACTGGACAATTCTTCTTTTATAATTTTGGGAACATTTCACCCTCTTTCCATATCTATTCCCAGCCCCCTTATTTGGCATTTGACTCCTCAACCTTCCATTTTAGGTGCACTTCATCCCTACTCACAATTACCAATTGGGAGCCAGCAAACTATTGTGTTTGCACAAGAAATTTACCCCCAGCTTTGAAATTGAGTAAAAAGAGAAGTAAAAATAAAAGAAAAAACAATTTAGCAAATCATTTCATGAGTTACTTCTATGTTAGTGGCTAAAGATTTGAGAAAAAGAAAGATAAACCAAGCTACAAAAACTGTACCACCACCAATGATATTCTTCAGGGAAATGGCCTTCTAAATGACCAGCTCCAAATTCAGTAGCTATTGAACATCATGCACCTTTCAAATGCTCACAGCCTTGCTATCTAAAGATGACACTAATAATAACATTCTCTTCACATATGCCGAAGTCCAAGCTGAGGCTGCAAAGATGATGATGTTTTATGTTTCCCTTTGAGTATAATGCATGCACAATCCCCCAGAATCTGATCAGTTATCACTCCTATCCATAAACTTTTTATTGTCATAGCTCCTTGGTTGTCCAGTTCACATGCATTTTGCCCCCATTCACGAGACTCTTCCATGATATGTTGATATGAAATATCAATATACCCTAACTTTGATAAGCAGATATAAATACATACGAAAGAAAGCCAACGCCATAACCCCCATTCTAGTCATAGATATTTTGCAGAGAATCCTCTCACCATCTCTTTAGTAGCAAGGATATAAAGATTTTGAATAGCGCAATGGTGATCAATATTTGTTGAACATTTTGAAAACCATTCTCTTGGGTAGTAAAGAGATTGACTTTTAGCATTTGCTAATTACACGACGCTCTTCCGATCTCTCTGGCACATATCCTTGACCACTGTGATGAAAACCATTCTCTCGAGTAGTAAAGAGATTGACTTTTAGCATTTGCTAATTCCTTCCATCTTCCTCTGGCACATATCCTTGACCACTGTGATAAAACTAACTTGATACAGAGGGGGCGGTGCTGCATGTGAGGTGAGGCAGATTCAAGATGATAGTCTTTTTTTTTTCTTTTTAAATTGTTTTTATATTTATATCATATACTTTTACTTAAAATTAAGGATAAAATTGTCTTCTCCTAACCAGCTTAACTGTTTGTTCGACAAAAAGCATAATTTGGGAAAATCACCACAGATTGGAAGGTTAATGAGCTAAACATTAGCAGAAAACGTTGAAGATAGAGTGCAAAAGGGGTCCAGAGTTAGGGACCACAAGTCCAATACCGTCTATTTTCTCTTAACTAGATGCGGGAAATCTTATCCAAATATTGAAGCACTAGCATGTAAAACTTTGATCCCTCTTCCAAGTGAAAGAACAAGTGCATAGTACTCCAGAAGAGTAAAACTTCTATTCAGACTAACCTGCTGTCAAGCTGCAGCCAATCTTAATAGTTCATCTGCCTCAGAGAAATTGGTGAACCACTGGCTCAGAGGATGATTTTTGGCCTCACCACTCTTTCGACTGTCAACATCCTCCGTGGGTGCTATAGACAAGTTTAAAACCGGATAAATAAAAAAGGCCACATTAAACAATATTTATTAGGAAAATCTGCAAATAATCACAAAACAGAAAGAAAACATACGAGGGGGCAAAGCATAGTCCCTGGGTAGTCTAGGCATAATAACAGCAGGATGATTCTGCACACGTGCAAGGAAACTCTCTGAAGGGTCAGGAAATACAACTTCATCATAGGATTCTACAACAACAGGCTTTTTCATGGACAACGGACCAGCCTCCTCCTCAGGATACAACTTCAAATGGTGGAACCTATAAGCAATTTCAGAGTTAATTAATCATACCATTTTGTGCACAATATACTACAATATCAAGACAGCTATTTGATACTAAGCATTCATAGTGAGAAAATTGAACCAAGCCGTATAATGGAGAAAAGCATAAGAAATAAAAAACGAAAACCATTCACTAAATTTAAATGTCTAGGGAATAACAATGAGTGATATTGAGGCCTAGAAATCACAAGGACATCCTTGCTGCCTCGTGTTTCTGAAGATACTGTTAGTGCCCATCTGATTCAAACACTCATTCATCCTTACGACAGATACATGACAAAGAAAGAACTAACAAGTGCAATGGCCTTTCAGTAACGTCGCTGTGGAAATAAAGAGTGATGGCAATTTCAAATTCACCCCATCCAGACTCTGATAATTCAAAAGGTGGACCTTCAACAACCCTTGTGGGATTGTTAAAACTTGAATGCAGAGAAAACTGCACGCTTTATAACCACGCCAAGGTCCTCATCTGTAGAGCTACGTACATAAACTGTCCATTTATGGGACTGATACCTAGTTAAAATCAAACAAGCTTATCATCATCCATCAAATGATTAACTTACCATTACAAGCCCATCAACGTAAAATATAAAAGCAAAACAAACTTACTCGCTCGCTTTCTTACCAAGCCAAAACGCAATGTTACCGTACACAATGGGGACACAAATTTCCGTATCTTTAAGCCTCTTACCGGAGCTCTACACATATTAAAAACTCTTAAAGATAATTACTCGAAAACCATAAAGCTTTCACGAGGATGAAGTGATTTTTTAATGATGGGCAGTCGTATCTCCTTGATTAGACCAGAAAAAATTACAATTGGGAGTGCAGTACAGATCAGTACTACCTTTTTTTCATTGTCGTCTGAAGATTTGACCATTTTGATGCGCTGTGATTTCTCCATCGGCCCACCAACTTCCGGTTGATCTGCTCCGTGTTTCTGAGGCATTCTAAGATTGTTCTTTGTTGGGGAAAAAATTTAGGATTATTAGATTAGATCAATAAATAGAATGAAATCAGGGATTTTGACTGAAAGAGTTCGACGGGGTAGAGGCTTTATGGGGATTGGAATACGAGTGGCGCTCTATATTTTGTTCTCGCGAGAGCGTCTCCAACGCAGCGGTTGGTTTGGGTGTCGTAGAAGAGGGAGGAATTTTTTTTTTTTTTTTGATTAAAATAAAAAACTAGCATACCGCCTCGGCGGTGTTTAAATAAATAATAATAATATAAATTGATAATTAATTTCATTTGAGTTTAAGATATGATGCACTATGCATACAATGCACATTGAAAATTAATAATTTTATTAGTATTCTCATTTTCTATAAAATTGTAATAACATTGAATCAAACATTCATTTTAAATTGATCTTATTTACACAATAGTATTTAATAGAATAAAAATTACTAATATCAAATAAGAGAAGAGAAGTAAAACAATTATAAAAATTTTTTTTACACAAAGCATGTTTTGCCCAGTTATTTGAACCATAAATATAAGATTGACATTAAATATGAAGTATAAACGAAAGGAAAATAGTTGTAAGACAGACAATCTTAGTGTGTCTTTGCATTCATATAAAAATATATTAAAAGGTATTTTTATGTGAAGTAAAAGATATAATGAGTGGAGTTAGATGGTAAGATTTGTGAAGTACATGTCGGTCTATCAGATGTGTAGGTGTTATTAGTTCGACTAAATTTAAATTTGAAAAAAGTAGAGATCGGAAGAGCGTCGTGTAGGACGAAAACATATATATATATATATATATAAGGAATTAGGTCTGTGGTACCTTTGTACCGCAGTTTTTCTGGAAAAAAAAAAGAAAAAATTGTTAGCTGGGTATTTTTCTACATTTTATTTCATATTGCAGTAACTCATGTGGTATTTTAGATTTTTCTTTTTTTTAATTTTTTATTCTCTTTCTGCCTTACCTAATAAATTTTGAAATTGAGAATTGATTGGTTAATACATATCCTTCCGATTTGTTATTCTAACATTGAAAATTTTTCTTAAAATTTTTTATCCTAGCACTTTTTTCCTTATCAATTCTGATCTTATATTTTCACTGGAAGAATTCGATTTCTTTACTTAGATTCTCCTAAATCCCTAGCCTTCCATTCATTCCGGCATTTCTTTAATCACAAGTGTCTTTTGATTTCCAATTATAACTATTTTTTCTTAATTTTTCCCGATGTGAATATAATAATAATTATGACTACTTTTCCTGAAAAAAATTGATTACTTTTATGTATAACTAGATTCACACACGTGCATTGCACGAGAAGATATAAAATCAAATTATATATTAATATTAGTTGGAAATGTTAAGTAATGTATACTTAATCGTATCGATTATCTTATTATTAACTAATAGTTATTCTACTTTATTCGATAGAGAATGCTACTAAATGAACTCAGTATGATGGTGTAAAAAAAAACCCATCAAACCCGATACCCGTGGGATACCTGATCTTATTAAGACATCGAATACCAGACTAAATAGGTAATTAGGTTGATGATAGAATAAAGAAAATCAGCCTAACTTGAGAATGGGTCAGAGAAGGTTATCATAAAAAGTTTTACCCTTATCCGAAGATAATGAAACTCATCAAGAAAACTTAGTAAATTCAATCGCAGTCATAATTCCATCTTGAGTACACCCCTGTGTTTATAATATTATTTATTATCCGTACGGACCCGTGCCCGTTTTAAGTAGGGATGGGTAGGGGGATAAGACAAAAAAAAAATTTATAGATAGAGGTAACATGTATAGCATATGCAATCCCGAACCAACCTATTGTCATTCCTAGATATCGAGAAATCAAATATTTTATTTTTCTTTATTACTATACCGTAATGAGAATTTTGTAAACTATGAAACATTAGTTAAGCCATATTTTTCCATATCAAAGAAGTAACCTGATAACAACTCAATTTAAAAGTAAATAATTAAAAATTAACACGTTAGTTAAAAAAATAAATCTAATCCAAATTAAGAAATACTTCCAAGATAATATATCTAAATTAAAAATATTTTTCAATTAAAAATAAAAAACTTTTTTAATTCATAAAATATCAAATATATATAAAAAAACAAAATTAATCTAAAGAGATAAAGGAGAGAATAAGAGAGGATTGGAAAACAAAATTAAAGGGAACAAAACCCTAGTTACCAAAGCAAGAAGCTACTAGATAAGGAAAATAGAGAAAATTTGTTAAAGAGGAAAGACAATCAGATAAGAAAAGAGGAAAAAATCTAGATAAATATTATTAGATTTTTTCTAAAAATTAAAAAAAATAAAATAATCAGATAAACCGCATGGATGACCGAATGATGTAAAATATCTATACTATCCCCAAAAAAATTATTTTTGGAAGGAAAACTGCAATACAGTTGTACAGTTTTCCATTAAGAATATATAGATATAGATAATAAAGTTGTATCATCTTTATATAAAAAAAAATTGCATCATCTACATATTGTTTGACATTATTAGTTTCGAATAAAAAATATTTTTTGAGTACATAACACCGCTCAATTAACAATTATTTCATATCATATCATTTATCTAAATTAATGTAAAAAATAATATTTATTTGTATTAACGATATCAATCAAGTTAAAATTTGTTATAAATTACAGTTACCTTCACATGACAAGAACAAAATTGTATTATTATTTAATTAATGTTAAAAATTAATAATTCTTCGTTAGGTAACACAACCTCAATAACCGCACGATTCCGCATACCAATATTATGAACAAACAAATTTAGACAAATAATCTTTTGCTAATTATATTCACATTAGAAAATATGTTATCTCCATCATATTTTAATTTTATTAAAAGTCCCCGACTTTCTTCATGACTGCATTTATGCCCCGAAATTTTTTGTTATATTTTTTGTAATTAATTTCTAATAAATTAACTAACCTAATAGGTAAATCATAATTTATATCTATATATTATGTTATCTCTGTTTGAAATTAAAGAAAAATTTGTGTTTTCCTATCCATTATATTTTGTATTATTTAAAATTCTCATGAATAAGTAATTTGATGTCTAAACAGAGAAATTTTTTTTTTTACAAAAAATATCTATTATAAGAAAGACTATGATTAATGGTAGACTAAAAAATAATTGACAGGAAAAAAGTTAAGGGTGTAATCACATAAAAAAAAGAAGCGAATATCGAAAACCTTTGAAATAATTACTATGTAGTGTACTGAAAAATATTCATAATGTGAATATAATTAGCCATAATCTTTGTCTTTCATTTTAGATGATCCAAATTTATTCAATCACGTATGAATAATCCAAGTTAACTCATATATCTTTCCTTATTCAATCAATTCTTATTTTCATGACTTTTCTTTTGAATATTACAAGGGGAATATTGAAGAGGGAAATTGAGCCATACACTTAAAGTATGAGAAGTTTACTTGAATGCCACTAGTTCACTTCAATCGAATTTTGATCTGGAGACAGAAGGTGTCACCGTTATAGACACCCGATATATGTGGCACATTCTCCTCTAGTAATCTACATGAACCTACATGTGGGCCTATAAAACTAATGGAGTAGATTGTGCCACATACACAGGATGTCTTTATTGTGAAGATATCCGCTGTCTTCGAATCAAAATACCATTTGGGTCTTTTCATTCTTATTTTCCATAATTGATGTGCCGCAACTTGTAATTTAAATTATTTAACTTAATCTTTATTGTTACTTGTAATGCAACACCCTGCAAAATCTTAAAGAACAAATTTAGCATTTTGACCGTTATTTTGATAATGATGAAGGAATTATTTGGATTGCACAACTTAATTGTATTGAATTATAAGATTGTTACTCGAATGAATGCCAAGAAATCGATTATTGGCAATATGATTGTTACTTTGATGGTGATTGAATAACGACTCAAATTACGTCAATTGTATCATATGGTTAAAAATCATGGCTTAAGTGATGCCTACAATAGAAATATAGTATTTGATTAGTATGACCTAAAAATATAACAACTAAATTGTAAGATCATACTAAAATAATAAATAATTAAGAAACTTTAAACTGTCACTTAGTCATTTTATGAAATAACCACATGAGAAAATAAAAAGAACACTTATCTCCAATTTTATTTGCCAAAACTTCCAAAAGATCTTTCCTCTTATTCCCATTGGCTAATCTCAAAAATTATCCAAAGACACTGGCATTTCTTTCTATTGGTGGTTCACAAACCTTCAAATATAAAAAGAAAATTCCTCTATAGAAAAAGAGGTCCATAAAACACCATTCAAAGCTCACCAAAACTTCTCTATTTCACTTGAAAAAGGCCCCTTTTCATATATAGAGAGAAATATCAAGGTTTTAGAGGCAATTTTTCCACTTAGAATTGTTCAAGCTATCCTTGGAAAATCAAGAGGTAAGTAAAGCTTTAGTTCTATATTATAATTCTGGGTTTTTGATATATGGCTTGATATAATGAATCTTAAAGGAGGAAAATAATGAGTTTGTTGAAATAAGTTAGATGTATTTGAATTTCTTGAAATATATGCATGGTATAAGATTTTTAGGTTTAAAGTTATTAAGGTTGACTTAAGAAATTTTTAGAGAAATGAGTAGATGATTGTGATTTAGTTTTCTATTGGTTTAAAAGGTGTGAAATTATTTTTAGACATGAAATTGGAATTTAATGAAGACTAGAAGGGAATTATATAAAGTTAGTATACGAAATTATAGTTAAGAAAGGAGAATTGAAGTTGAAAATTTGAATGAAGTATTCTTTCAGACTTTAAAGTGAATTCCATAATATTTTGTCAAATTAAATGAAACTTTAGGTTAATTGTAAGAAAAAAAAAAAGCAATGTCTTCTTTAATGAAAAGGAAAGCATAAGAAGCTAATCTTGAATTCTAGGAAGCCAAGCGTGTATGTATGAGTTTAATAAAAAGACTTTGGGCATGGGAGTATTATGTATGTAGTTTCTGCCCTTCAAATTTAAAAAATCATAACTGATAGTATATGTGGAATTTTAACAAGATACAAGTTTGAAAATGATCGTCTATGTGTTATCTATTATCTAGAACTTGAATGATACCGTTTAGAGACCCGTAAGAGTTTTTATAACATGTTTCGTGAAAGTGGTTAGTGGGCACCCGATGACAGATTTTTAGAGAAATATTTTGTCATTCCCAACGTAGTATTCTTGAGCTCAATTTCATATATGATGAACTTATATGAGTTTTCTACCTTCTAAGAGAATTTAATAAGCATACTCGCGACACCATTTTTTTATTTTAAAATGGTTTCAAATGTGCATTGCTCAAACATGAAAACTAAACAATCCTTACTTGAAGAGTTGAATTAAGTTTTGATTCAACAAGCGGTGCACATGGTTGATGGAAGAGTTTAGTTAAGTGCAGAAATGAAGGTTTTTGAGGATATTTGTCAATAACTCAAAGAATATTTGGAAAAAAATCAAGTTAAAAAGGTGAGTAACTAATGCTTTAATTCTCTCTTTACATTTATGAAGTTTTGATATGATAAGTATGGTTTTGATAGAAGATTGATTGATTGTATTTGAATCACTAGTTGCTCTATCAGTTTTGTATGGAATTGCCTTGAATTGTTCCCACTGTATGACTTGTCTAATGATTCCGGGATAAAGAAGATTGGTATGGTGTTTATTTTGAATTGTTTGGAATTCCGATAAGGGTCAATTGGGATTCGAATATGGATCCACTTAATTATACATGGTCATGATTGAATTGATTGAATTGATATGACTCTTGCCCACACTATGGGTAGTAGTTTAACTAGTGATAGGGCCCATTTCTGCGTTGAAAATCTTTGTGCATTGAACGATTTTCTTGAAAATAAATCTTTCAAAATAAAAGGTGAGCCAAAGGATTTTATTACTAACTGAGTACTTCGTACTTATTCCCTTCTTTCTACAATTTTGTAGATGATTGAGAATATGATATTTGAAATGCAACGCAAGCTATGGGTTGGAGCATACTCGTGAAAGGAATAAAGTTTTACATGTAGTGACAACCTGTGTTTGAAAATATTATGAATTTAATACCTTTGTTATTAACAAATATGCCCACCTCTCTATAAATGTATTTCTAGTTTTATATAATATTGGCAACTTACCTTCTATTGTTTTCCAATAATTTGTCTTAAAAAGATTAATTTTGCTCATTTTGGCAATCGATGAAAAAAATACCTATTAATACAGCTTGTTGAGTTCTTTGCATTTTATTGAAAAACCGACTTGCAATGATTCTTTAAAATATAGCAACTTGTTAGTTTAAATAATTAGCCTTATCAAGACAAAACCCATTTTGTTCGTTTTGTATGTCTCGTCTCCACTATTTGTATTGAAACTTCCGCTATGAAATTTGTTAATTAATAGAAGTTCTTTCAAAAATAATGTAAAATTAGTGGGGGCGTGACAAGAATGGTATCAGAGCAACATTCCATAGGCACTACATACATAAATTACGCCGTGCGAGGTATCGCTAACTGGCTTGCAAGTAAGTTTTTACACTAAGTGTATAAATAATTTGTACACTTTTTGGTAAAAGTCTATATTGACTGAATACATGGTAAAAGTTATGGGAAATAGAAGTTAATTGTTGTAAAACCCTTTAATATATTGAATAAATTTCCCAAAATGGTCGAACCCTCTTTAAAAAGTTAATGAGTGTAAGTATTTGATCTTGCCAACTCAAGTAGAAAACGAAAAGAATTATACCTTTCATTTTAGTTCCAAATGTCCAATTAACTTTAAAAGATAATATATGGCTTCTAATTATGCTTGACGGTGTTTTGGAGCCAAAAACAATTGCAAGGAAAAAAATGAAAAACTGAGCCATGCGTCCGCATATATGGTCCATGAGGCCGCGTGGCACCCACGAGGGACCGCGGAATGCTTTCCGTAGCCTTCCCCCGAGCAACATATTTTTTTTCCGTCGGTGGTCACATGCGGCTGCACAATGGTATCATGCGGGCGCATGCACCCAAAAGCCAGATTTTCTAAAATTTTCACCACAAGTCCCTAAGCTTTCTAATTTCATCTAGATATATCCAAAAACTTATTTTATGTTCTTTTAAGCTTCAAACTTTAATTCTTTCACATGATTGAACTTTATTTCAATCAAGAAGGTTTCCTTTGGCCATTTTGCCTTTAAAGCTAACCCAATCCCTAGTGTTTAAACTTGATTTTTGAATTTTTGCACTAATTCCTCTATTGATACCTGAAATTTCTTTAACCTCTGATTGTGCAATAGGACCCATTGGTACACGGACCAAATTTTGACTTCTTTAATTCCTATAATCGAGTATAACTTTCCCAAGTTTTTATCAAGTCACTAAAGCACAATTTTGGGTAATTACGAAAATAGATAATGTAGCATTTTATGAATAATTTATGATAACAGATTTTGGATCATAAATTAAACTCACAGGAATTGACCCGATGAATTGTAATAGGTTGATGTGATTGTTTTGCACTAATGGAATAAATGGTCCCATATAATTTAATAGTGAACAATGATAAATCTATATTATTAATTAAATAAAAGGTGCTGTGGTAAGGTTTTACCGCGATTTTCCCGCCATTTTTCCTAGAAGTAGGAATAATTTGGTATTTTTGTTTCCAAATGTGGTAATCAGTGACGTAAATGTTTTCTATATCTATTTTTTAATTTTCTATTTGTGTTATTTTTAAAATTTTTGAGTTATCTTATCTTCATAATTCTATCTTATCTTATTTCTATATCCATTTATATCACACTAAAAAAATAAAATAAATTATAGCTATAGCTTAAAAGAAGTAAAAAAATGAAATATAACTGTTAATAATTAAAAATTTTAAAAAATAAAATTAAAAAGAAGGAACTGTCCATCTATATAATTTCTTCTTAAATAATTATTAAATATAAGATACTATACTACGATATCAAGTTTTTTGACTTTTTTTTTATGAGCAGGCATCTAATTTCTCAAATTCTTATAATAAATTAGATTATTTTGAATTATTCTTCCCGTGCATTGCAAGGGTAAAAAAACTAGTTTTAGTAGTATCTTTGGACCTCTTGATTTGATATTTCGAAAATTGAAGAGATAATAAACATATATGTGGCAAGGACATGGCAAGAAACTTGAATTCAATTCTCCGACTTCTTTTGAATTCTTGTTTGACTTATGATATCTATTGATTACTAAGGGCAATATGCAAATATGCCTAAACTTTGAAGCATGAAAGATTGTTCATTTTATGTTTCTTGATTTAGTCCATTGTCTCCTTCATTGTTGCGTCTCAATAAACCTTTGCATATTGTTCCAATGTATATTGGAACACTTGTTGTCTTACCTAACCCTTCCAATATTCTTCAAACCAAGAATTTGTTATGATGAAGCCAATCCCTTTGGACGTAATTTTGCACCCCCCAAGTTATAATAATTGTTATCATCATGTGATTCTTGAAATAATGTCTTTTCAGTCCTTGCTTGAAAAGGCTATATTCTTGGGAAAAAAGTCCATTTAGGAAAATTGTCTTAAGTACTTGTTTCCTTTTTGCTATACCCAATACTCATTTTGTATTTCTTGCCTAAAATTTTATCCCTTTGGGAATCACATTTTGCCAATAATTAATTGACATCATCTCTTTTCCCTATGTATTCTTAATAAACCCATTGCGCTTTATTCATCCACAATAATTTCAGTGCTTCATATTTGAGCTTGAGAAAATTTTCTTTGCTTGATACTAGTAATCTTTCATTTTGAGACCTCAATTCCTTGTTAACCATTCACTTGATTCTGAACCTTTTAATATATTATACTCGAGAATAGCTCAATCTTGAAAATTCTCTTTCATGAAAAATGGAAACCCCTTGATAAAGATTTTCCTTCGATAATGAGTTGATATTGGTTCTTTGTAAACTTGAAGTTTGAGGGAAAATTTGTTTCTTTCCCCTTATGCGCCCTTTTCTTGTTCTCACCTATCATCGATTGCCTTTAATTGTCTACTTGGAATCTTAGAATCTTCTTTGGCCTCTCTATTGTTCTTATTCTCTTTTCTTGATTACATGCCATGGTTCAATGCTTTTTATTACCATTGGATTGAACTCATGATATTGTTTGATTATTGCTTACCAACAAATGGTTCTCCTCACAAGTTTGAAGACCTTAATTACTTGACAAAGGACTTCATGATTCCATTTTAGCCCCCAACTCGATTTGACTATGAGGAATATTAACTGTTCGACAATTCTTGATCAATGGTCCTATATTTTGTTTGTTATTCAAAATGCCTTTGACATGTGAAATGATATTAGTACCTTGAAAAAAAGTTTGAAATTTGGAGAGAGTGTGTTTCTCTCCCCACCTTTCTTTTTCTTGCTCTCGCCTTCTTTTGAACATCTTTAATTGCCTACTTGACATTTCGGAGATCATCTTTGGCCCTTATTACTTTTATGGTCCTTTGTTTTCACTACATGATCTCATTCGATGCCTTTTGTTACCATTTTGATTGAGCTCTTGATATTGTTTAGCTATTACTTATTGACAATGGTCCTTCTTGCAATTTAGAAAACCTTAATTGCTTGACAATGGACTTGTGAAAAATGGACTTCATGTTTTCATTTGCTTTCCCTTCAACCTTGTTTAATCTCTTGGGGACATCAATCCTTCTACGGTTTTTTATTATTTGTTATTACGATAACTCTTTTCATGCCAACATCGCCTTTGTCAAAACCGATTGTCTTTCCCTTCTTGCCTTGCTCAGTCATTGCACTTTGATTTGAAACTCAAAATGAAATTTTGACATTTGACTTAACGAAACAAGTAAGGAACACTAGCTTGAAAATGGAGCTCTTCCGATCTTGAAATAGTTTCAAGGAATCAAACTTTGTTAATTGCCATTGGGGAATAACCAAATGGGTTGTCCTAACCCATTTTGAATAAAGTTTGAATAAAATTTTGTGACACATCCTATCCCAGCCATCTTACTAGGCCTGACACGTGGCGTGTGCTGACGATGAATACTAGTTTGACCTCGAGCCACCGCCAAGGCAAACTAAGACCTGTCTTGAAACTTTATAGACTTTTGGACTAAAATAATTTTATAAAAATTTTGACAGAGTCTCCTCTGCAAAATAGACTTATCCAACCTATGACAAACTCAAAAATCCACAACCAAATTCATACATAATAATTGCCAACACCATCTATCCAATAAAACTCCAAAATGATGCAAAATAGTTTTATACTTCGCCTGTCATCAAAATCAATTTAAAACATATGCAATACTCAGTGTTTCTAATTAGCATGAAAATGAAAATATGAAATATGTCGACAAAATGCACTATATTGTAGTATTCTGAACGTAGTAGTAACTTTTGATGGTGCAGGCAAATCTTACTCTGTTCAAGCTTAGTCACCTCTTGATAAAGAAAACGTTAGAAAATATATGAGCTTGTAACTCAGTGAGTGGATAAGTTCGCAAATACATATATATAGCTTTCCGTATTATTTAATTTCTAAAAATTCTGCTCAGTTTTGTAATACATAAATATAACTGAATTCATTGGAAATCATCTAGTTAACTTGCAAATGAAATATTGAATTATGAAAATGTTGAGAATACTATGAATAGAATTTGAGAACTTGAACTAAATCATATAATTTCTCAATATACTGTAAACTAAGTTATAAAAGTTGGAACTTACATAATTTCTTATAACTGGAAAATTTACACCAAAAGTACCACTAAGCAATAACACACATGTACATAGTGATCTCTATGTATAAGGCATACTATTTAGAATTGAGTGATACTGATAACTGAATAACTGGATAGCTGGTCATACACGCGCAGAGCAAGTCTCAAAGGCAAACACCACCATATACACGGCCCAAAGTCTATGTGTGTATGACAATGGGTCCCAAAGACCTATATATAACTGGTCATGCACCATGGAACAAATCACACAATGCAGAGTGGGTAATCACTGAAACTGGTCAATACACCGTGGAACGAATCATGAGATGCAGAGTGGGTAATGATCACACATGTAATTTGGTGGCTTTGAAAATAATTCTTATAATATGCTTTCACAAACATTTCATAACATAATAATATAAATTCTTTTCCAAATCTTTATTCTCATAATGTAAAACATTTCACATAATATGATAATTATAATAGCATAATTTTCCTGAAATTGAGAATTTATAGAAATAATGAAATATTTCATGAAATACTACAATAGTTAAATCGTGCAAAACTTGAAAAAATTATTTTTCCACTCACAGAGTTATAGCTACAATCTAGCGTGGCTAATAGGCTTTCCCATTCTCCTCGTCACCACCTGAAACAATGAGAATGTCCATTTACTTAAAGTACCACCATAATTCCTTTGAAAGTGTCATAACAAGAAAATTTACATATAATCACTTCAAACTTATTTTTAACATCTGACTACTACTCATTGTTAAATATATCTTTTATTCTTGCATCACTTCTTAGACATATTTTCACCATAATCTCTAACATCCATACCCATGTATATTTAACGAGGTAAATCCACTAATTAATATTTCCAACTCATTATTTACTACTTTTCATCACCATTTAGCCATAAATCACCTTTACGAACTAGAATCCATAAAATCCCTAATTTCACATTCTAGAGTTCATGTCAATCTCTTAAAAATTTTCAATTGAAGTTGCTAAGTTAAAACTCATCCTTCATATAACATATAAACAATTTATCCAGTCTCAATCCATGAAAATGAACCATAAGGTTAACATTTAATATCAAATGCATAAACCCTAAAAATCGCCACTTGACTTACCTCTTTGGATTTATGAAAAAAATCCAACACATGTGTGTTAAACCATGTCAAAAAGTGCAAGATCTCCAACATGTTTCTGTGTGTGTTGTGTGTGTTTGACCCAAAAATGCAACAATCATGGTTTAAATAGGGAAAATTGCACTTGAGGTCCCTCAACTCTTTTATGTCCTACATACAAGTTGGTCTTCAATTTCTAAAAATTTTCATACAAACCCTCCAATAATTATTTTATCCCTTTTGGCACCTTCATGGCTTGGACTTTTACCCAATAATTTTGACTTTGACTGGGCATGTAGTAGAACATAATTTTTGAAAATTCGGGTCATAACATTTCGAGTAACTAGATTGTTAAAATTTTTGAATATTTTCTCAACTTGAATTTTAACTTACGGTATATTAAGGTTAAGGAGAAAAAAAATAAATTTGGCTATTGAACTTCGACATTGGAGATGAAAACTCATGCATGAAGAAGAGTTAGTTACACAAGCACCACACATGCTCGAAACAATCAACGAAATGAGGGTGCGCAGCGGAAGCCATTCATTGAAGTAAAGACGATCCAGTTGCGTACTATGCTTTTGAAAATAATAGTTATCACCACAATACTTAGTGAATTTCAAGGACAAAATTCATTTAAGGGCGGTCGATTACAACACCCTGCAAAATCTTAAAGAACGAATTTAGCATTGTGACCGTTATTTTGATAATGATGGAGGAATTATTTGGATTGCACAACTTGATTGTATTCATTGTAAGATTGTTACTCGAATGAACGCCAAGAAAGTGATTATTGGCAATATAATTGTTACTTTGACAGTGATTAAATAACGACTCAAATTACATCAATTGTGTCATATGGTTAAAAAATCATGGCTCAAGTGATGCCTACAATAGAAATATAATATTTGATTAGTATGACTCAAAAATATAATAACCAAATTGTAAGATCATACTAAGTAAGGGGACTTAATAAATAATAAATAATAAATAATTAAGAAACCTTAAAATGCCACTTGGTCATAGTATGAAATAACCACATGAGAAAATAAAAAGAACATTTGTCTCCAATTTTATATGCCAAAACTTCGAAAAGATCTTTGCCCTCATTTACATGGGCTAATCTCAAAAATTATCTAAGGACACTTGCATTTCTTCCTATTGGTGGTTCACAAACCTTCAAATATAAAAAGGAAATTTGTCCATAGACAAAGAGGTGCATAGAACACCATTCAAAACTCACCAAAACATCTCTCTTTCATTTGAAAAAGGTCCTTTATCATATATAGGGAGAATTCAACTTAAAAACATGACATTGATTGAGAAATATCAAGGTGTTGGAGGCATTTTCCCACTTAGAATTGTTCAAGCAATCCTTGGAAAATCAAGAGGAAAGTAGAGCTTTAATTCTATATTATAATTTTGTTTTTTGATATGGCATGATATAATGAATCTTAAAGAAGGAAAATGATGAGTTTGTTGATATAAGTTAGATGTATTTGAATTTCTTGAAGTATATGCATGATATGAGATTTTTAAGTTTAAAGCTATTAAGGTTGACTTAAGAAATTTTTAGAGAAATGAGTAGATGATTGTGATTTAGTTCTCTATTAGTTTAAATGGTGTGAAATTATTCTTAGAAATAAAATTGGAATTTAATGAAGACTAGAAAGGAATTATGTAAAGTTAGTAAATGAAATTATGGTTAAGAAAGGAGAATTGATGTTGAAAATTTGAATGAAAGTATTCTTTTGGACTTTAAAGTGAATTCCATAATATTTTGTTAAATTGCTGAAGCTTCGGGTCAATTGGAAGAAGAAAAGAAATGTCTTCTTTAATGAAAAGGAAAGCATAAGAAGCTAATGTTGAATTCTAGGAAGCCAATCGTGTATGTATAAGTTTAATAAAAGGACTTCAGGCATGGGAGTATTATGTATGTAGTTTCTGTCCTTCAATTTTAAAAGATCATAACTGATAGTATATGTGGAATTTTAACAAGATACAAGTTGGAAAATGATCGTCTATGTGTTCTCTATCATCTGGAACTCAAATGACACTGTTTGGAGACCTGTAAGAGTTTTTATGACATGTTTCGTAAAAGTGGTCAGTAGGCACTGAAGGACAAATTTTTAGAGGAAAATATTTTAGCATTCCCAACGTAGTATTCTTGAGCTCAATTTCATCTATGATGAATTTACATGAGTTTTCTACCTTCTAAGAGAATTTCACAAGCATACGACACCATTTTTGATTTTAAAATGGTTTCAAATGTGCTTGCTCAAGCAGGAAAACTAAACAATCCTTACTTGAAGAGTTGAATCAAGTCTTGATTCAATAAGCGGTGCACATGGTTGATGAAAGAGTTTATTTAAGTGTAGAAATTGAGGTTTTGAGGATATTTGTCAATAGCTCAAAGAAGCTTTGGAAAAAATCAGGTTAAAGATGTGAGTAACTAATGTTTTGATTCTCTCTTTGCATTCATGAAGTTTTGATGCGATAAATATGGTTTTGATTGAAGATTATTGATTGTATTTGAATCACTAGTTGCTCTACTCGTTTTGTATGGATCTGCCTTGAATTGTTCCCACACTATGACTTGTCCAATGATCCCAGAATAAGGAAGATTAGTGTGGAGTTTGCTTCAATTGTTTGGAATTCCGGGAAGGATCAACCGGGATTCGAATGTGGATCCACTTAATTGTATATGGCCATGATTGAATTAATTGAATTTATATGACTCTTGCACATACCACGGATAGTAGTTTAACTAGTTATAGGGCCCATTTGTGCATTGAAAATCTTTGTGCATTAAATGGTTTTCTTGAAAATAAATTTTTCAAATAAAAAGTGAATCAAATGGTTTTGTTACTCACTGAGTACTTCGTACTCATTCCTTCTTTCTATAATTTTGTAGCTAATTGAAGGTATGATATTTGAAAGGTAAGGCAAGATATGGGTAGGATCATGCTCGCGAAAGGAGTAGAGTTTTGCATGTAGTGACAACCTGCGTTTGAAAATATTATGAATTTAATACATTTTGTATTAACAAATATGTCTATCTCTCTATAAATGTATTTCTAGTTTTATATAACATTGGCAACTTGCCTTCTAGTATAATAGTTTTCCAATAATTTGTCTTGAAAAGATTAATTTTGCTCGTTTTGGCAATTGATGAGTTAAATGCCTATTAATACAACTTGTTGAGTTCTTTGCATTTTATTGAGAAACTGAGTTGTAATGATTCTTTAAAATATAACAACTTATTAGTTTAAGCAATTAGCCGTATCAAAGCAAAAGCCATTTTGTTAGTTTTGTACGTCTTGTCCCCGCTATTTGTATTGAAGTTTCCGCTATGAAATTTGTTAATTAATAGAAGATCTTCCAAAAATAATGTAAAATTAGAGGGGGCATGACATATAATTTATTGATACTCAAATAAAACACCATTGACATTGATCACCTAGGTTGCACGCCTTGTACCTCTTTAAATATAGCCTTGACCTTTTTTTTTCCCGAGAAGATGTCTTGACTTTCTAGTTTGGTCTAGTTCATGCTTTTCATAATTGATTTACTGCAATTTAAATAATATATTGATTGTTGAACTTGAAACACGTCATTGGTTTCTTTAAAATGGGTGAAACGAATTTTTGCGAAATTGTCGTCCAATATAATAATAATATCTTCTCAATAGTCATTTCAAAAGATGTCTCCACAGAGAAATATTTTGGCAGTTGCAGGAAAAAAATGTGTAAAAGTAGGTGGTTGGGAACAATGAGCTCTCATCAATAATAGAAAATAATAAAGAGTGAATAATTTAAATAATTATGGAGGATAAGAACTAAACTAAGGAAGATAGGAATTAAATTGGGATGTTTATACATGATTAATAGATTTTAATTTAATTTTCCTCTAAAAAATAGATTTTAATTTAAATTACAAGAATAAATTTGAACCATTAGATTATTGAAAATGAACTGTCGAAATGATTTGTTAAATTAGTTTGTCAAATATATTGGTATGGAACTGCCCCAAAAAAATGAACTTATAAAATTTCATATTATTTATTTTTTAAAATAATTTGACACATGTTCTTCTCGTGCAACGCACGGGTGAGAAACTACTTTCAATTGATTTCTCTTGCTTATGTGCAAAACAAGGAGATCAAGAGAAGATGATTGTGAAGCAAATGTAGAGGAAGAAAAAAATGAACAGGTACAAGAAATATGATATTGCAAATATCTGTATAATTGTATCTAGGAGTAAATATTGTTCGGTTGGGGCGGTTTTTCATTTATTTTTAAACCAAACAATCAGATTCGGTTTGGAGAAATTGTAAATTAAACCAAACCATTTAATTTTTCAAACCAAACCAAATCAAACCTAATTTTTTTGCTCGGTTTGGTTCGGTTCGGTTTGGTATGGTTTTAAATCAAGGTTTGTCACATAATGAAAATGGATTCAAAACATGATAGTCTTATAAATATAAATATTCTATTATATTAATATGTTTTTTGAATACTAATACTAATATCAAACTTATCAAAAGTTAGTAAATTTTACTAAAACACAAACATATAAATAATAAAATGTAACAAATAAAAAAGTCCAAATAATACAAAAACTTTAAATGAGATATTGCCAGAATATCTTTATAGAAGTGCTATTTTATTCAAGTATCTAAATGTCAAAATCTTAGAAAAATTATGGCCAATTAACTACTATATAATTTCTCCAAAAATTTTTTTTAAGGATATTAATTAAATTAGTCAAAAATTAGTTTATTAAATTACTAAAATGAACCAAATTATCACAAGGAATTCATTTTTAGAGTACCAAACTTAATCAACAAATTTGACAATCATAAATAAACTAAGTCCTTTGATTTTTTTCTCATATTACTTACACATTAATAATTTTTTAATTAAAACATAAAAACGGTTTGGTTTGATTTGGTCTAAGCAGTTTTTTAAATATTGAAACGTATGCCAAACCATTTCAAGAGGTATGAAATTTTATCAAATCAAACCAATCCAAAACAAATCAAATCATTTCACTTTTCAAACCAAACCAATCCAAACCATTTTCGCAGATTAGTTTGGTTTTTCGGTTTGACATTTTATTTGTTCAGCGCTAATTGCATCATTTAAAGTTGGGTTTTTTCACCTTTTGTCCCCATCCTTTTCACTTTTACACAATCTTCTCCCCATCTTTTTTTTCTCCCCCCTGGATCCCCAACCTTTAGTGAAACCTCCACATTCGTCCCTTCTCACGTTTTCCGTCCAAATTGCCGTTAAATTCAAGGGCAATATAGGTAATTCAACTAAAAAAGATAGGGTTAACTTCACTTTACGTCCCCAACCTTTTGACTTTTACACAATTTTATCCTCATTCTTTATTTCTTCTCACTTCATAAGTCCCCAACCTTCATTAAAATCACCCTTTACCTCCCCTCAACTCGTTTGCTTATGTTATCTCCACTGTAGAAATTGATTATACGATGTTGTTTCTTTTTTTAATAAGTGAATACGATATTTTTTCTTGGTTATACAAAATGATATGGGAAATTTTGATCGAAAGATTGAAGAAAAACGGTGATTTCTTGATTGCAAGGGAAACTTTGGTTGAAGGGTTGCATTTATTGCTACGGTAGTTTCAAATTCACTATTAATTGTTCTGAACAGGGAGGTGTTCTAATGACAAACCGAAGGTCCTCTGTGGTGCCTTCCTCTAGTGCAGGACTAGGATTTCCACCCACAAATGAACCATAGGAAGTGCTGCTGGTTCATCTGGTGATTGTACCTTGACGAATAATTTTTTTCGATAGTGTTTATTTAAGGTCTGGTTGCCACTGTGAGTGTTGATTTTGTTGGTTATGCTGTTACTTGTGGCCGACGGTTGGATTTTTTTTTCTAGGGGCTCATTTTGTGCTTTCTTGTCCCAACAATTATTCGTCAACAAAATGAGCCCTCTGAAAAAAAGTCCAACTGTTGGCCATAACTAATAACGTAACCGACAAAATCAACCCTTATAATGAAAATCAGACCTTAAATAAACGCTATTGAAAAAAATTATTCGTCAAGATACAATCACCAGATGAACCAGCAGCACTTCCTATGGTTCATTTGTGGGTGGAAATCCTATGCTTGCACTAGAGGAAGGCACCACAGAGGATCTTGGGTTTGTCGTTAGAACGCCTCCCTGTTTAGAGCAATTAATAGTGAATTTGAAACTACCGTAACAATAAATGCAACCCTTCGACCAAATTTTCCCTTTCGATCAAGAAATCGCTGTCTTTCTTCAATCTTTCGACCAAAATTTCCTATATCATTTTGTATAATCAAGAAAAAACATTGTATTCACTTATTAAAAAAAAGAAACAGCATCGTATAATCAATTTCTGCAGCGGAGATGACGGAAGCAAATGAATTGAGGGGAGTTAAGGGGAGATTCTAATGAAGGTTGGGGACTAATGAAGTGAGAAGAAATAAAGAATGAGGATAAAATTGTGTAAAAGTCAAAAGGTTGGGGATGTAAAGTGAAATTAACCCTATCTTTTTTAGTTGAATTACCTATATTTCCCTTGAATTTAACTAAAGTTTGGATGGAAAACGTGAGAAGGGACGAATGTGGAAATTTCACTAAAGGTTGGGGATCTAGGAGGGGAGAAAAAAAGAATAGGGACAAGATTGTGTAAAAGTGAAAAGAATAGGGACAGAAGGTGAAAAAAACCCTTTAAAGTTACCATAACAGACCTTCATGAAGACAAAGGAACTCGGTACTGGATATGCATAGTATAAAAGATGTTTATGTTAATTCAAATGTAAATTCAGCACTAACAACTTGATCCTCTTAACATTGAATCTCCATCACTCATATATTTTCATTGAAGAAAGTAAAATAACATGAATATAAAGCCTTTCATGAATGAAATAAAGATTTCCTTACTTTATCAATAAACTTGAACTGAAAAAGTAGAAGACAAGATACGAGTATTGGGAGCATGTAATTTAGCAGCAGACTATAATTATTTCTCACCATAATATTGTGGACAATCATAACAAAGGGTACACAACCTTATCTAGTTATGTATAGAGTTGAGAAAAAGAAGAGGTATGCATGTCTTCAGTGCATCAGAGAAGAAAACAGGATGGCCCTAAAAAAACTACATCAGAGAAGAAGCATCAAGAATTTTATATTAATACGACGAAATTCCCGCATACAAAATAAACTTTGTAGCCAAAGTTACCTTTTCCATGCAAAAATAATATTTTGTATGGATTGCATTTTCCCTAAAAAATCATTTCCACATACAAACAACATTTGTAGGCAGAGTTAACATTCCCCTGTAAGATGACTATGTGTAGTGATTTGTATTTTGCCTACGAAATTACTTCCGCAGACATATATTTTGTAGGCGGAGTTAACATTTCCCCACAAAACAAAAATTTGTATTATTTTGTATTATTCCTACAAAATTTATTTCTTTTATTTTACTTTATTCATTGGCCACTCTTATATGATCTTTTATTTAATTTTTTTTTTTGCTGAAATATCATTTTCACATACACGAAAAGTAAAAATTTGTTGGAATTGGTAACAAAACTACTTCACTTGGCTAAGAAACGAGAATTTGTACTTCGTTTTATAATTTTTAAGGCATAATGTTCTTATTAAAACATTAGACAAGTAATAGATTTCATTTCAAATGTAGCCCAAAAAAGAAAAAAAAAATATCTAAACGATTGAAATAAGAAGAAATAAATGAAAAGTATTCATACCCACTGTCCATAGGGACCTCGTGTCATACAACCGAAGTGACTCCCGCTAGATAGCCGCCCTTTTCTCTCTTTTAATAGCTTCGTGGACAGACGAAAGAAGGGAAGTTACAGAACGAGGCAGTGAAGGCTCGCGAAGAAGACAGCAAGCAACATCTTTCTCAGCCTTCTAACCTTATAAAAGCGCTAGTGTGTTCCTTTTATTTAATAATCCGATCTGTAATTGAAGCTAGCTGCTCTGCTATAATTGTAGGGCGCTAGCGCTTGACTACTAATCTAATAGAAAGTAAAAGGACTCTATTATCGAATTTAAAGATCTCAAAATGGAAAACGATATATGAAAAAAAAAATGTAAATGGTACGACTCATTGGTTATTAAAAAATTTTAAAAATAAAAAAAATAGATCCTAAATTGATAAAATTCCCTCTATATTTCTCCCAATTACAAATTCCCCCGCTTTTTTCTCCCGGTAACACTTTTTTCCTTTTCAACCCTAGCTAACCGAGCTTCTCCTACGACCATTATTCAATCAAAAGCATCTGCAAGGATCCCCAGTTGCGGGTTCTCACTGGTTCATCCAATCTCCGATAGGTTCCCGCTGCAAATTCTAATCGAATTATGCTCTGACCTACGCTTGATTCACTGAATCTCCGCTGCAGGTTTTCACCTCAAAGATCTCGGCTTGGATTATGCTCTGCTATTCCACTACTCCTAGCCTCTCACGGAGAAGAGTGGCGGATTTTTTCCTAAAGAAGACAACAAATTCTGCTCTTCTACTTGTAGTCTATTTTGGCTGATTCTGATTTGCTAATTTTGCCCCTGCGGTCTAGTGAGTTTCTGGTCAATACTCTCTCTGTATTTTTTTTTTTTTACCCCTGCGGTCTAGTGAGTTTCTGGTCAATACTCTGTCAGTATTTTTTTTACCTGTCAATTCATACGGTCTGCATTGTGGGGTAATTGTATCTTTGGTATAAGTTTTTGGCATACTTATGTTCTTAATTTGTTTACAATAGGTACTAATTTGTTCATTTTTCTCAATTCTCCGTTATTTCCCTCTAATTTCTTCTGTCATACTTTATTGGGCATACTTTGTTCATATTTAGAGGTGAAAATTGTCTTTTTTTGGCATACTTTGTTCATGTTTGTAGGTGAAGATTGAAAACTAAAAACCAATTGTAACCTCCCACTTAACTTCAATACCTAAACTCAATTATGATTCTCGCTTAATTCCAATAGTATTCAACTTTATTGATTGGAAGAACATTTTCTCTTTTTTACTAAAGACGGTACTAGACATACATCCAATTTAGTCGGTACTAGACATACATCCAATTTCGTCAGTTAAGTTTACAGAGTTCAAATGGGCAGACTTCTGTAATCGTTGGGCTAGAAAGTATTTGGAATTGCTTATAAGCAGTGTGTAACTAGCTCTATATTCCATTGATTGTCTTGAAGTGAAAAGAGGCCAGCATTACTAAGGATGAACATAATTAATCCATTATGGAATTTGCATGAATTGCCTCTGATGGGTTTTTGAACTGTGAAATTGCACTTGAGCGAAGAATCTAGGATTGTATAGATTCAATCATTTAGCTATAGGCAGTGATGGTTCTTTCTCTTATTGATTGATAAATTGATGTATACTCTATACATTCGATATGTCGAGATTTATAACCCGCATAATACTCCCGTGCTTAATAGACAACAGGGATTTGGTTACGTATATCATATGTGGGTTGTACCATATTGAATCCTTTAGCTAAGGAACTTGATCTTTGATTCCAGCTAAGAGCTTGTTTGATCCTCTTTGTTCTCCTAATTTATAAATTTACCTACCACTGATTTCACATTTGATTTGACAAATACTCAATTACAACTACACATTTCACACCTTTTTATATTTCCAATACACATTCTACCTCTCTCTTCATTATAAATTACCCAAATAAAGAGCATCAAACAAGCTTTAAGTTTTTCAAGCACATTTAATACGTAGTAGACTATTTAAACATGACAGCATATATTAAATAGCTATTTGTTATTTGCTCTCTTTTCTAATTCTATTAGGTATTTAATATATGTATCTTAAGCAGGGGAATTATCATAACAAATGATGTTCCAAGTCACCTTCAACCAACAACCAAAACTTTTTGTTTTCAAGGTACCTACCTATGCTTTTACTCTATTCTTTTCTAATTTTTACATCCATGTGTTTCTTTTTTCCCTCTTCTTGATTTGGAGTTTTTTTTTTCTCCTCTCTCAATTGCTATAGTTTAGAACAATTCTGAATCTAAAAGTATATTTTCTCCACTTTTACCTCTATATGATTATGAACCTGTTGAAATCCATTTATAAAGTCGTTAAAAATAGTTTGCAAACTGTTAGGCGAATTGGAGAAGATATCCCTGCAATGCATCTTTGGTAGGCTATGTTACCCGAACTTCTAGGGAAACTATGTTCCCAGGAGGGGAGGAGTTGGGGAGGGGGGGCGGAGAAAAAAACTACAATTTGCTTCATGACTTAATATGACAATTTGGAAGAAAAATACACGTGATTCTTCATGTGCTTATATACGATGTGCCTGTCTCTTTGCCACTCGTTCGTAATCTAAAGGATTTGGGACTTCCAGCTTAACTATATAAAACATGCTTCTCACTTTCAGATCTCAGCTTTCGAAAAGACATCTTAACTTGTTCTATTTTTCAATCTTTAGAAAGAAAAACTTTGATAAGACCATTCCGATCTCACGTGGCTTAATTGAATAATTCAAAGCAAGAAGATACTTAGACGGTCTGACATTCCAAAGGGGCATATTGTCGTTTATGTAGGGGAGAAGGAGAAGAAATGCTTTGTTATTCCCTTATCATACTTGAACCAACCTTCTTTTCAAGATTTGTTAAATCATGCTGAAGAAGAATTTGGGTTTGATCATCCAATAGGTGGCCTTAGTATTCCGTGCAATGTGGATATATTCACTGATCTCACGTCTCGCTTGAGTAGGACATGAGAGGGTGAACTAATGGTTTTTTTTTTTTTTTGAAAGCAACTAATGGTTCTCTTTTGGAGACAATTTTGTCTTCCCTATGTCTCACTCTGTTATCAACAAAGGAGGAGTTTTCGGGGATAGGTTAGTGATTGTTATCGTGTGAAAAAGTGAACTGTATTAATCCATTATGCTGAATCAAGTGTAAAACAATTACTTGATTGACCTGAGAAATTTGTAACAAAACCCAATCAAAGTTCTTATTTTTAACGTTAATTCCAGTTTTTCTTGAAAAAAATGCTGATGTTTATTAATATGTTAGGATTGAGAGACATTAATTGAAATTTGTACACAAGAAATTATTAGTGTCTTCACATTTCTTATATTCTTATTCAGTTTTGCATCATATATGGTTCTTAACAAGTGAAATCGCGTCTAAATCTGCATTTCTCACTTCATCTTTGCAGTATCTCTTCTGTTATTCTCATTAGAAATAGTATCAGATGAGGCATAAAGAGTGATGAAAGCACGTCTAATGAAAGACTAATTTGATAAAGACAAATAATAAATTGCATAAAACCTGGAAAGGAAATCATATAGATAAAATTGAAGGTCTAATTCATATTAAGCAGTCGATGCACAAAAATGTGGCCATTCTGATGATAACTAAACTGTAACGCCCCGAGTTCTAAATACTAGGAACATTAGTTAAATTTTTTTCTAACAACTTTTCAAATAATTTGACCGCTAGAAATTAATGGTAAATTGTGGAAATTCTTATTTGGATAAAAAATAAAATTTGCTATACACAAAATCCCAACTCAAATAATATAAAGTTTTGGTGATAAAATTCTCAAATTACTGAATTTAATAAATGACTATTCAATATCTACCACCATACGCGCCTCTAGCTCCAAAATTTGAAAATTTAACAATTTATGAAAATGATGAGTATTTCATTGAAATATTCAGTCGATTCAGCGCATATAATAGTCAACCCAAGAAGCAATAACACACATAAACATGTAATTAATTTCTCAAATACAGTATCTCAATTCTCATATAAAATCGTACATTTAAGATGTATGTTCTCATGCATTTAATATGCAAGTTCTCATACTTAAGTAAAATATTCTCGTTCTTTATATTACATAATTAATCTCATGTATAGTGCATAATTCTCATAATTACAATTTAATGCACATAATTGCTACAGAAGTTAATTAAAAATACACAAATTTAAGTACTTAACTTTTATAAAGAAAGAATCTACCTGAAATGAGTTTTTCAAATTTGATTAAAAGTCTGACTGAGATACAGAGAGCGTTCAGAGGCGAGAGAAATGCGTGAGAGGGAGAGAGAGAGTGATGGAGGGCGACGGAGCGTTGGGTGCTAGTGGGTCTGGGGGACGAAGGTTGCGGTGGCGAGTGGTGGTTCGACGGGTCGTGGTTGTGGAAGATAGGTCGCGGTTCGGTGGAGTTCTTAAGGTGCAGTTTGAGCTTCCGGTCGAGTGTTGGGGTATTTCAGTGGGTAAGATATGGTGGATTGTTTCTGGTCTGGGTGTGGGGTGTTTTGAGCTAAAGGAGTAGCGGTGATGTGGCGGGTTTGATTTAGCAGTGGCGGGAAGAGGTAGGGCTACAGCTTGGTGGTGGTCGGACGGCGGTTAGCAGTCTTACCGATTGGAATTGAGCAAGAGAGGAGTATGTTGAATGCTTTTCTGGTGGGTGTAAAGTGGTGAAAGGATCCTCCATTTATACTGTTGGTTGGGGAAACGGGAAAGGAAAATGGGAGTGATTTCAGTCTGTTTATCTTTTTATTTCAGGATGATTGAAATTTGAGTTGTGAATTAGGCTGATGATTATTTGCTTGCTGAAAATGGTGGGAAGATTGATTCTTGATTTGGGTTAAAGATAGAAGGAGATGAATTGCAGGCACGTTGGTGAGGGAAGGAGATAAGTGGGCTGGGAAGTTGGGCCAAAAACAATGTTAAAAGGATGAGTTATTGGACTAAAAATTAATTTGGACCAAAAGAAATTGTTAAGATTAGGGCTTAAAAGAAAATATTTTAGACATTATTAGAATTAAATCGGACCTTATATTTAGCACTTAAACTAGACGAGCGTGAGTATAAATTTGTATATCAAAAGATTATAGCGACTTTATAAAAATGCATTCGAAATTGTCAAAAATTTTAGGTCACTACATAAACAATGGTCAGGATCTTGATTTGTTTTCCGATGATTATAAGCTCATAAAAGACCAGTCACGTGGATTTGTTCCAAAAACTCCTCTTTTGACAGAAAAATGATACGGAGGGAAAAAAATTTTCTGTAAGCCATTTCATTACAAAATTGTATTAAGTCAAGCCAAAGAAAAATTTTGATTTGATCATCCAATGAGCGGCCTTACCATTCCATACAGCAAGGATATATTCATGGATCTCACATCCCGACTGGGTAGCAAATGAGAAAATAAAACTATCAGTTCTCCTTAGAATTAGTATAATAGTTCACCTTCCTTTCTATATATTTTTCTGCAGTTCTGTTTGTAATGAATTACAGATAAATTTTCTTAAGGATTCAGCATTTTCTATTATATGTAATATTAGTAATCTGGGATGTATAGTTGATGTGATGGGTTAACCAGACATGGCTAATTTTTCTAAAACAGTAAATTTCAGAACATCAGGAAAAACATGTCTCATGTCTACTGATACTGTTACTATGTTACTATGGTACAACAAAGATGCGTGGAAGTGCCAACCTGACCCAAGTTTCATGCATTAAAGGTTTTATGTTTGAGAATCCGAACATGTCATTTTACTAAACAAGCATGCTTCTATTTTTATAAGCGCCAAGATCAGGAATGCCTACAAAATTCGACTAAGATATGACACCAAACAGAATGTCCCATAAATAGTCACTGAATAAAACTCAGGTGTTCTAACCATAGACGACGATTAAGACTACTGTTTGCAAGTGTTTTAACTGGAAGAAGAAACTTGGATTGGATTAAAGGAAAATGCTCTGTGTGACAAACTATTGGAATCTGAAAACATTATAGAACCAAGTGATGTGTTATGCCCGAATCAATATATCAATAAATACAGAATAATCATTCCCATCCCCATCCCTCAAAATCTTCCTCAGTTGATAGAACAATGAAACTGAGGGAAGAAAATTTTCTAAAAGTTAATAATATACAAAATTGTTGTTCTACAGAAAACATTTAGGGGATCTTCATCCTACTCAAGTGAGATGTGAGATCTGTGAAAATATCCTCACTGCAATGAATGGTGAGGCTGCCCATTGGATGATCAAACCCGAATTCTTCTTCAGCTCGACTTAACAAATCTCGGAAGGAAGGCTGATTCAAGTATGATAAGGGAATAACAAAGCGTTTCTTCTCCATCTTCCCAACATAAACAGCAACATGTCCCTTTGGAACATCAATTCCTTTTGAAGACCGTCTAAGCATTTGTGTACTTTGAATAATACGACCCATGCGGATTGCCATCTGCCTATCAGAGTATGACTTTCTAAAGATCGATAACGGGACAAGTTTTGGAAACTTGGATAGAAAAGTGAAGGCCGAAAGAATTGAGTTCGAGTAAGCTTGGTTTGATTCCAAGGTGTAGCGATATGATTCTAAAGATGAGAAGTACCAAATTCTTATAGAATATGGATTGAGTGGCTAAGAGGGAAGCAGATATTACATGGCTTAAAAAAAATCTGAGAAACGTAAGCACATGAAGGATCACATGAAAATGTCTTCCAAACATCATTTTAGGTGTTGAAACAATGAATGCAGATTATCTTTTGGAGAACATATGTCCCTATAAATTCAAGAAACAGCTGTGGTTCGATTTTAGCAGGGATTGCCCCAGTTGACAGAGGTGGTCGGGGATAATGTTTCCTACAATGATAGAAGGACAAGTCCATGGGATGCCCACGTACTTGTTTTTCCATAGATATTGTCCACTCGACTCGTCCTCAGTCAATGTTGATTATCATATCTATAAGTCAATACAGATTATGGAAATCTTGATTACCTCTATTTGATCTTCTTCTCAAGCTAAGCTCTCTGTGATGACACAACGGCTTTTAGCATGAACCGTATAATTCAATCTCAGTAACTGCTTAGACAGTCTTCACTAACAAGCAATTATTGAGGAACTTCAATTAGAACTGATGTTCCAAAAGGGGCATTTTGCTTTTTTTTTTTGTTGGAGATAATGAAAGGGAACGCTTTATTATCCTAGTATCCCACTTGAACCAAGCGTCATTCCAAGATTTGCGAAGTCAAGCGAAGGAAGAATTCGAATTTGATCATCCAATGGGTAGCCTTACTATCCCGTGAAGGGAGGATATATTCATCGATCTCACATCTCGCTTAAGTAGAATATGACACCAGAACTAGAAATTATTTGTATGCCACAATTTTGTACAGAAACAGCTTTTGCCTTTTCCAACTGATTATTATACTTAAACCGAATTTTGTACGAAGGGATTTAGTTACATTTTTCATTTATCAATAGATACATCATATTTAACCCATTACATGTTTCATTTCTCAATTTTCTTAAATATGTATTTATGAATACTTTCAACATGTGGGCGAAAAATTGGTTTTCCTTGCGTAATTGCTTGGCGCAAGCCATATTTCCATTCCTTCCTTTTTTTTTTTTTTTTAGGTGGGATGATCTGACCTGAAGCTTGTCTCGAGCTTTTTTGGCTTGAGTCAAAAGAGACAAGTCACTCCCAAGCTGAGGGCTGGTACTTTCGAAGGCCTTGACCATTTATCACTGACTAAGTCCGAGGTGCTGAAATCATGACTTAATCCTCCTAGTTGGGAGAATCCATGTAGCATGCTAAAGTGTCGACTTGTCCCTCCAGCTCAAATCAAATACTAAAAATTATACCCTAAAGAAGTAAACTAAGAAAATATGATACACAGCAATTTGAGAATCTCCAAACCAGAACTTCGAGGGAATTTTTATCTGTTTTTGCCATGTTTGGTAAAGAAGACAAGAATGATTTTTTTTCGTATGCCACTTTGAGATAAACAACAGATCAGTAATCAGAACTGACAGGCAATACAATTTCCATCCCTAAATCATCAAAGGTACTGCACAACAACTGAAGAAAATCCGATTTGTCAAGTAAATATGGAAGTTCTCTATACAAATTTCTAACTGATGCTTATAAGTCTGAGATCATCAAAAAGTAAGAAGAGGACTATACAGTTGCACCAGTCGGTTTCTTCTCAAACCATTAAGAAAAGTATGTTGTTTACAAAATTGTGTTTTACAAAGAACTGTTAAGTTGGTTTCACTTTCTACTAAACTGGGATGTGAGATCCATGAAAACATCCTCTGTGCATGGAATCATAAGGCCACCCATTGGATGATCAAATCCGAATTCTTCCTCAGCTTGACTTAACAAATCTTGGAATGAAGGTTGGTTTAAGTAGGATATTGGGATAACAAACCGCTTCTTTTCACTTTCTCCAACATAAACAGCAAAATGGCCCTTTGGAACATCAGCCCCTATTGAAGTTTCCCTTTTCTTTCCAGACGTTGAACGCCTTAGCATTTTTCTAGATTGCATCATAAGACTCATGTTAATTGCCATGGTCTTATCCGACAATATTCTGCAGAGTGAAGAATTGCAAAGAATTGTATAACAAATTGATGGTAAGACAGTAGAGAATGTAATGACTTGTGCAGATTGGGAGTCCAGAAATGCGTATAAATACGTATTCCAGAAATTCTTCCCACGAAGAATGAGTGGTGAAGAGTCAAGTGGAAGTTGGCCCATGAAAAAGGCTAGAGATACATAATCACATAGACTGTCTAACTCCGTTATGAAATAGAGGACTCAAAGGATCGGCTTGAAACCAAGTTGACAAGTGATAGGTTGGTGAAACTTACTAGAGAAACATAAGCACATGGAAATTAGGTGTATGATTTGCTTATAAACATCACTTTACATCACTTACGACAACTAAGCCCACGAATAAGAATCTGGTAGGAGCAAAAAAAGATATGTTAACAGATATGCTGCTGGAAGAGTTAGGGATGTGATATGTCCTATAATTGACAATCACTTCCTCAATTCATTGGTCTAATGCCTAAAAGGATAATCGGAACACAGATCCTTGTGATTCGTTATCATGGGAATGGCGGCCATGTTTACGAACAGCCACCGTTTATCAAGGATAATACCTTAAATTGTATTTTCCATTTTCCTTCCCATGTTCAGTATAATATACTTTCTTGATCTAGAATGCCTCATCTGGGGCTGTTACTAACTGGGAACAACCTGTGAGTTACTTGAAAGATGCAGTCAAGTTCAGATATGGATGCAATTTCCTGTCTACAAACTTTAGTTAAAGGATTAATGCCTTTACAAAAAATCCTTGTAACGACAGAAGAGGTGTCATTCACATCTCACAATCCAATGTTTCAGGCTTGCACGAAGCATAATGATATTTTGTTGAAGAAAAAATTGGGAGTAAAACACCTGGACCAAGGAGAAATGATCCAAACACAAACTAAAATGTGGATGAATTCTGAAAATGTTACAAAATTCTGGAGTCGATCAAGTCATGTTTTTACAGCTGAATCTACACAATAGATGAAAAAAAAAAATAGTCCTTTCAGTTTTCATAGTACAGTTAGACAATGGGAAGAAAAATTCTATAAATTATCTCTTTAAATTTTTTATTTTATTTTACGGGAAACTATTAGGTCATCTTCCGTACTAGTCAAGCGAGATGTGAGATCCATGAGCTCTTCCGATCTCTCACTGCATGGGATAGTGAGGCCGCCTATTAGATGATCAATCCCATATTCTTTTTCATCTTCCCTTAACAAATCTTGGAAAGAAGGCCGGTTCAAGTACGATAAGGGAATTACAAAGTGTTTCTTCTCCCTCCAACACAAACCGTAAGTCCGCAACATGTCCCTTTGGCACATCAATCCGTCTGAGAATTTTCTTACATTGAGATCGGAAGAGCACACTTGATAGAAGTTTTCACTGCTAGAGATTGAAAACAGAAGAAATTCAGAAATCCTTTTAGCAAAGCTGTGAAAGCTCAGAGATTTGTCTTCCAATCATCATTTTAGGTGTAGCAACAATAAATGAAGCTTATATATTTTGTAGGATATATGTCCCTATAAATTCAAGAAACATAGCCTACAGAAGGACCCTGTGAATTCAAACAGGTAAGGATGGACAGAATCTCCTCCACTTGCAATTCTAAAAGAAAGAACATAACATAAAAATCAGATGGTAACAAGCCTTTGCATTTGGGATCTGTCTTCTGATTCCAGCAGGGTCTGTTAGGGCTCTTTTGAAAATTTGGTATCAAAATGACGTGTCCTGTAATGATTGATGGTCCTCAACGAGTCCATGGCAAGTCCCTGTGCTTCTGTTTCCCGAGCTTCCATCAACTCGACTCCTCGTGATCTTGATTATCATCTATATATAGAATAAGAAATTATTAATCCTATGATAGAATTTGTAAAGAAACAACATCCTCGTTACCACCTTGGGCCATAAGGTAATGACATCTGAAGTAACTGATGTAAAGCTCTCGATAGGTAGTTTGACTTGTTGCTTGGGATCCATCTTAGATGGTCAACCTCGTTGAGATAAATAATCCATCTTTGCAGCTAATTAACATTGTTTCTTGAGGTCCATCTTGATTATGTTATTTATTTGCTGTGGGAATCATTATCATTCTTTATAGGTACAATTTACAAATCAAACTAGGTGGCCAACCGAACTTTAAGTTTCAGTTCTTACAACATATGAAAGTAGTTGACTTTTGTAGTTGTGTCAGAGCAACTGATTTAGTACAACCTTGTCTTGATACACCAAGTCATCTAAGGAGCAAAGAAAAATTCTTAATCCTTCTATTGAAGACTTGAAATTGTGATCTCAACTGAGTTCTTCTCTCTGAGACCTTGATCATTGGAATAGACTAGATTAGCAAGCTTAAATGATAACCGTCCTCAAGTTCAATCCGAACAACAATTACACATTGAAACTAATACAGTACACAACATTTTGGGGATATCAAAACTGTTTGGACTTTGGCTAACTCAAGCTTCAGCTGACTTTTGTTTGTCAGTTCCATGTTTGGTAAGTAGGAACAGAATAAAATTCAATATTCAAAAATAAAAAGTTGCTAAGATTGTGTTCCTTTTTCATCTAGTCCTATTGCGTACCAACATTAAGTTACAGAACCGAATTGCAGCAGGATTTCAACTGTTAAGTACTTTCCACAGCTACAAAAAACAATAACTTAAGCCCAATTTGTCAAAGTTAATATGGATTTTTTTTGTATTAAAATTTCTATTTGATGCTTTTACATTTGAGGCTATCTGAAACTACAAAAAGAAATATACATTTTTGACTCTGAATTTTAGCAGGGAGCCATTTTTCTCCTCAAAAATCTCCCCTATGCAGAACTGTACTCTACAAAGAACTGTTAGTTTATTTCTCACTTCCCACTCAATTGGGATGTGAGATATGCGAATATATCCTCGCTGCACGGAATGGTAAGGCCACCCATTGGATGATCAAATCCGAATTCTTCCTCAGCTGGACTTAACAAATCTTGGAATGACGGTTGGTTCAAGTAGGACACTGGGATGATAAAGCGCTTCTTTTCGCTTTCTCCAACATAAACAGCAAGATGCCCCTTTGGAACATCAGTCCCAATTGAGGGTTTCCTGCTGGCTCTAGACAAAGATCGTCTCAGCAGTTGCTTAGATTGAATTATTCTACTCATGTGAATGGCCATGGCCTTATCAGACAATTATATTCTCACAAAAAAGGAGAATTGCAAAGATTTGAATAACAAGGATATGGCTAGACTCAGCAGAGAATGTGAGGATTTGGTGTAGATTGGAAGCTTGGAAATGTGTATTTATATACAGATAATATGTAGGCTGGAAATCCGTCACCACAAAGAATGAGTGACAGAGAGTTAATGAGATCATGGCTCATAAAATTGGCTAGAGAGACATAGTCACATGGAGTGTCTTAACATTGTGGCTAATAAGTGATAGGTTGGTAAAACTTGCTAGAGAAACACAAGCACATGGAAATAAGGTGTATTGTCCTCTGATAAACGCCGTTTCTGATTTGTGATGGAGCCCTCAAACAACCCGTGGAAACCAGAAATGCAAATGCTTGATCTCATTATATTTTTCCACTAATGACCTCCAACTGACATACATTAATTCATTGTTGTAAGACCTGAACTAAAAGATTCCTCACAAGCTTAAGAAACATAGTCTCAGCAAGGTCCCATTGCATTCAAGCTGACATCAACAGGCAAAATCTACTCTTGACTTGCAATTTTATAGGGTCCTTTGAGGATTCTGTTTCCTGGACTTGTAGAGATCGGAAGAGCACACTCCATGAGACTCCCATGTGGTCATGTTTCTCTGGCAACCAGTCTCCTCGACTCTTCGCCACTCAACGATGATTAGCATCTATTTGGTCATTTTTAGCACTCTCCGATAATAGAATGGCTATTCACATGAGTTGTGTTATTAGACGTTCTTTGTTAAAAACAACTGGAAGATCTTCAGTGGGATACTCTGATGTTCCAAAGGGGCATTTTTCTGTTTATGTTGGAGAAAATGAAAAGAAGCGATTCTTGATTCCAGTAGCCTACTTGAACCAAGCTTCTCGTCAAGATTTGTCAAGTCCAGCTGAGGAAGAGTTTGGATTTGATCATCCAACCGGTGGCCTCATCATTCCGTTTAGTGAAGATCTGTTCATCGATCTCATATCTTGCTTGAGTAGAATATGACACCACAACTAGAAATTCATTGTATGACACGAATTTGTAAATTAAGAAACACATTTTTGCCTTCTCCAACTCATGATTTTGAGTTGTAAAAAAGCAATAGTAATGGATTCTTTTACACAGTAATTGTATATTATCTTAACATTTTTTATATTCTTTTGTAGTTTGTTGTTATAGTTTCCTTTGTCAGTTATCAAACGCGTCTTAAGAGGAAATTCAGTTTCAATGTGGTCTCAGTTCTTAATATTCTTTTATCGAGCTCAATCTCCTCAAGCATGCATGAATATTTCAACACATAAAAATCTGCCCAATTTTGGATTTCCTTGTTACTATATTTGTCATCATCTTTGTTACTACCTAGGACATAGTAAACAAAACAGTGTTTAATTTTGTACAACTGATGGAGGAAGCAGGAAGGAGATGGCTGATGCAACTGTGATGATCAAGTTACATGATTCTCTCCATCAGGAGTAAAAGCCAGCCGATTTTTTTACTAAAGAATCATTTCCTTAGCTTAATTGAAAAGAAAAACAGAAGTTATACACGACGCTCTTCCGATCTTTTTTACACATAAATCAGCTAGGTGGATGAATATATAGTTATGTTTTCACTTTTCCTAGAACAATGTTTTCTTTACTAAGTTGATTTCTTTAGAAAATTGTGTTCTACAGCACCCGTTAGCAGTTCTTAGTATTTCATTGGATGATCAAATCTGAAATCTTCTTTAGCTTGACTTAATAAATCTTGAAAAGATCGGAAGAGCACGAAGGCTGGTTCAAGTATGATAACGGAATTACAAACCATTTCTTTTCTATCTCCCCTATATAAACAGCAACATGTCCCTTCGGATTGCAGAATACATTGAATCTCATGTTTTATAAATTTACAAATTCAGTTTTTTTTTCACTTTTCATAGAACAATGTCACTAAGTTCCTTCTCCTTTGAGAGGACACGCAATACAATTTCTATAAGCTATTTCTTTACAAAATTGTATTCTACAGAGAACCATTAGTAGTTCACAATCTCATCTTCTACCCAAGCGAGATATCAGATCAGTGAATATATCCTCACTGCAAGGAATAGTAAGGCCGCCCATCGGATGATCAAATCCGAACTCTTCTTCAGTTTGACTTAATAAATCTTGTAATGAAGGCTGGTTCAAGTATGAAACCGGAATTACAAACCGTTTCTTTTCCATCTCCCCTACATAAACAGCAACATGTCCCTTTGGAACATCAGCTCCTTTCGAAGATTTTCTGAGCATTTGCTTACTTTGAGTAATACGAGCAAGGCGAATGGCCATGGTCTTGTCGGAGTATATGCCCTTTAAAAATTGGAAAAAGGGAAAAAAATTTTATGAATCTTTTTAGCGAATAGTAAATGCTCGGAGAACTGAGTTTGAAAAAGCTTGATTTGGTTGCAATGCTGGTGTGATATATATATATATATATATAGACACACACATAGATGGATCATGGATGAATGGCTGGTGGAAACTGAAAAACATAAGCATATGGACTTGTCTTTGGGTCACCATTTGAGGTCTTGAATCCATCAATATGAAGCTTATATCTTTTGGAGAACACAATTTCCCTACCATTGCAAGAACATCTGGTTATAAAAGACTAATTGAAGCAGACAAGTGTAGGCAGAATCTCATGTCTTCTAAAAATCTTTTAAAAGAATTCGGATTGAAACGGACATTTAATGCATCATCTAAGTTGATGGGAGATATCATCTATGCCAGATTTCAATGGGGTCCTTTGAGGGCTCTATAGCCAGGGAAGATAATACACAATTTTATTGCTCTTTAGATTTTTTAGTATTAAAAAGGACCCCATGTGCTCGTTGTCAACCGGACATTTTTTTTTTTGGGTGACCATTCCAAGAGGAGAGTAGGTTTGCCTATCCTTATCTGCTTGAATTCGGTGGGTCTTTTGCAGGCTGTCTTCTCATCTGGTAGGGAAATTATGTTCTCCAAAATAATGGGCTACATTCATTGCTTCAGAACCAAAAATGATGATTGGAAGACAAATTCATGTGACTCTTCTTGTTTTTTTTCTCTTTTTTTCACCAGCTAGCCATTTACATTCAGGTCTCACTATCCCCGTCCTCATGCTTGCAGAAAATATATTGATAAGAATTAGCATTTTGTCGAAGAAAAACCAGCAAAACAGTCTCTTCAACATCACTGTATGAACAAATAGGAAAAATAGCTGAAGCACTTATAGAGCACTTCTCAGGGATTCTTTTCCAGACTTTATGGGATCTTCTCATAGGAAACTCCAATCGAACACAAAACGAAAGTTGAAGAAAAGATTGGAAATAATATGCCAATACGCTGAGGCATATCTCGCGGATTCAGATCATTAAGGATTTCCAGAAAATCAGCTGCACTGTATTTGGAAACACTTCTGCATAGCCATTTTCTTTGTGATTTAGATTTTCACTATTTAGAGGAATTCAGAGCAAAACCATCTCTGCAAGTTTTATTGATATTCTTTAGCACACAAAGGGCCACAATTCTGTTACACAGTTCATTTAGATGTACCAGACTGAATCCATGCCTAAAGAACTATGTCATGATCAGAACCATCTCAAGTCCTTAGCAGGTACACCAGAGGCGGTTGGAAGTTGGAATCTTAGAATACGGTTAAGCCTGTGGTTCAGAAGTGTTTCAGTTGGAAAGCACAAAAAAAGATGGGCATTGGGTTAAAGTTAAATGCTCCAAACAACAAAGTATAGAAAGCATAGAATCTCAATTTCTATAAATTTCCAAATTCAGCTAATTTCTTAACAAAATTGTGTTCTACAGAGAGCCGTTAATAGTTCATCATCTCATCTTCTACTCAGGCGAGAAGTGAGGTCAGTGAATATATCCTCGCTGCAAGGAATAGTGAGGCCACCCATTGGATGATCAAATCCGAACTGCTCTTCCGATCTGCTTAATAAATCGTGAAATGAAGGCTGCTTCAAGTATGACAATAGAATCACAAAGCGTTTCTTTTCCATCTCCCCAACATAAACAGCTACATGCCCCTTTGGAACTTCGCTCCTTTTGAAGATCGCCTGAGCATTTGCTTACTTTGATTAATAAGAGCAAGGCGAACGGCCATGGTCTTCTTGTAAGATCGGAAGAGCACACAGTATGCCCTTTAAAGACTATAAAAATGGAACAAGCTCAGGAATCTTCTTAGCAAAAATAGTAAATGATCAAAGAGTTGAGTTTGAAAAAACTTGATTTGGTTGTAATCTGGTGATATGTATGTATAGATGAAAAGAGAGGGGTCATAGATTTCAGAACACGGATCAAGTGGCAGAGAGGCAAGTAGGTTGTACGTCGTTGGTGTAACCTAAAAAACACGAGAACAATCGAATCACATGAAGTTGTCTTATTGCCATCATCATAGGAGGTCTTGTAACAATCAGTGAAGGTTACAAAATGCCCCACTGCATTGAAGAAGACTTAAGGATAGGAAAATGTCCACTTAATAAAACTTTTCAAGAAGGGAATTCGGATTTAAACTGACGGATGCATTTTGTTAGGTTGATGGGAGATTACAATGGGTCATTTGAGGGCTCTATAGACACAAGCGGTACGGAGTGATGCTTCTCAAAAAATAATGCTACATTTTCTACAAGCAATTACAGTCCAAACTGTCTAGGCATCTATTTATTTTACGAAACTTTCCCCGTCTCCTGTAAGCTTTGTCGAGTCTAGCTGAGGAAGAAGTCAGATTTGATCATTCCGAAAACACAATTTTGTAACGAGCTTTCCTTTTTTGCCCTTCACCACTGATTTTTAGTAAAAGCATCCATACCTGAAATCAATGTAGTTATGGCAACTCCAGTTTTTGAGTTGTAGAGGAATCCCTTGACTCTCGATATATTGACATTTGAGATATTCTTATATTGATTTTTTATCTTTGACTCCTATTTCCAAGTATCGTTCCTGTTCTGTTTCCATATACATGGATTTCTTGAGGTGTTAGATCGGAAGAGCACACGCCTGTCTATCTTCATGGGCTCTTTTCGGCATATGGGGTTCCATTCTAGGATGACACCTGAAATCATATCCACCTTTCGTGTTGTAAAAATATTGATCGTCTGTATTGTTCAGTACTTGCTAAATTAGCCTTGATAGAATACTGTTATTGCTAAATTAGCCTTGATAGAATAAAAGACAACAACCGCAGGTATGCGCGAGTAATAATCCCTCTATTATTAGCGAAAACACTACTTTGGTCAGTCAAACATATTATCCTTGCAAAGACAGTGATATTGGGCATTAAAAAGTCGACCATCTGAATGGATGAGAGTAATAAACTAGAATGGTTAAAATTACAAATCCATCTGGGACGTATATATTACAAGGGCCAGAACTTGCCTTGGCTTTCAACCCACAATAAGCCCTTCTTTTCTCCAAGTTTCTGGAAAGTTCAATTCATGTGACTTTGAAGGCTGAAGAAGCCAAAAATGAGACAACCAGAAGTTTGAACCATATAATGCAAGGTTCCCCAGCTGGTGTTTCACTTTTATTTCAAAACTCATTAGCTGCGTTACATCAACATTGAGGTCTTTCGGCATTTCCTTACCCACTGATCCTTCTTCTGCATGCAACTTTTCGATTGAATAGGCCCTGGACGAGATAGGTTTCAACTGATTTCCCACCTCGACTTGGCGTGCTGGAAGATATTGACAGTGCTTGGGAAATGCCTACTACAATGACAAATCACCGGACCTGATATCCCTTTGTTGATGGCTTATCCCTCTACCAAGTCGTGCCTGGGACAAGTTCAGATCTGTTGGGTTCCCCCTGAAAGGAGCAATAAGCTTCGGCCGGAACCACCTCTTTATTGAAACACCATTTACCCGGATTTTCCCATATGATTCATTCCCCTGGTAAGATAGTCCCAACCTCCTCAAAAGGGCTGCTACTGCCTGGCTAATCCTGTTTATCAGATTGGCGGCTTTAATGCATATTGTAACTTGCAAAGTACTTACATTTTGAGATGAAATTAGCTGCCAAGAGTGATAAGGATTGCAAATTCATTGCCATATAAAAATAAATTTTCTATTATCCCAAGATAAATTTGCAAATTTGCACAGCACATTGATGTTTTCCCATAATATAATCAAAACGTCTTGCACTACATCATCATTTGCACTCTTGGCTAGCACATAAATAACATGGGATGACTAAAATAAGCAGTGTGGGCTATTACTTCAAAACGAAAAGGAAAAAAAAGCATTGTAGGCTATATAACAAAGTATGCATGCATAAAGGCTTTCCCAAGAGACTTTATGCATAAAGGCTTCCCCAAGAGACTTACTGTCTCTTACCCAAAAAAAAAAAAAAAAAAAAAAAATCTAAGGTTAAGCCCATGTTGTTATTGTTCCATTTATATCTCAAAATAGAAGACGGTCAAACTATTTTGTAGGACTGCCAGTACTACACAATTCTTCATCACTCATTTTCACCCATTCATTTTTGAAATTGAAATAGAAGACAAGCTCGGGCTTAGTCTAATCTTATTTCACCCTTCTAGATTCAACTGTAAAAGTTATCTTCGAAACAGCAGTAGCTATTTCCAGATTGTGCTATACCATACCATAAATATCCTTGGTATTGAATTAAAATATGAAATATCCAACTATGCGATAACATTTGTGCATGGAGCGTTTCATTTTTTAAGTAGCAAAGAAGCTTCTTCTACCTTGAAGCAATACTAATGGTTTTCTCCTCTGTAGAAGTTTGAATCTGTGTCTTCTCCAATGGAAGTAAAATGTTTATATTGGGCAACTTTGCACCTGCATGAATTCGCAAACAAAATGATAAAAAGTTAGAGTGGATGACATTTTTCCACATTGCGCAAGTTGAAAGGGGTAACAAAAAGATTACATATCAATGGGTAGAAAGCAAGAAATAATAATACTATAAAAATCCTTATCAGATATTTAATACGCAAGTATGATGTGATAGGGAAATATTATTTTTAAACTGGCTAACATAAAATGAAAACATTTGTGATATCATCATATATTGAGGACAAGATTTGAATATGATAAAATAACTTAATTCAATTTTGACCACACATGTTAAAACAATCTACCTTAAAATTTTTACTCACTTATTATCCATGCATTCAATGAAAATATAACCAATGCAATCTCTCTGACTTCTTGTTTCAAATTTTTATTTCATCAAATTATAGATGATAAAAAGAACGTATAATTTTGAAACAAGAAACTGAATGGGACCACTGCAACTAGAATTTTGCTTCTATTAACCCTTAAAAATTTATTACAGGATATGCAATATTTTCAAGAAAGCTTCACCAGAAATAGAACAAAATTTCCAACAACTCTTATTGTTTATCTATTTCCTTTCAACCATAAAACTAAACTATTAAAATTCATTCAACACACCAAGGAAAACAACCCCTAGACTTGTTCTGGAACAACAGAAACCATGTGATGGAGACTGTAGAAGATATTTTATCTAAGAATTCCCAAGTTTGAATCTGGAGAGGGAATTAAAATTTTTATTTTTAAAATATTGCAGTATTTTACCTTATTCTTATAGTTGTTATTTACTTAATTAGACCAGCAGAACCACACCACAGGGGTCTCTTTATTGTTGTATTATTTAGACTTTTGCTTTGAATTAAGCAGATATTCTTCTTACTTCATTTCCTATTCTTCTACTCATTCTCACTCACGTTGTGTTATTTCCTTTCTTTTCTCTTTGAGAGATCGGAAGAAAACATTATATGTGCATCCAAAGGTCATATATTATATGTCTTACTTTGCAAAAAGATGTAACTGTCAATTACCAAATATGAACGGTTAAATAAGGACTCAGCATCTGCTTCAATTATTATCATTGTCATACAAATGTACTCAATTGTAATTGGGATCAATCGAGTTGTAATTGTTTTTCAATATATTTGTCAGACAATTACAATTGCACACAACTATAATTGATTGCCAAACAGACCATTAAATTCATTCACTATTATTTATCCAGAAAAGAGAAGGCAAGAAATATTGATACCAGCAGCCAGACGATGCTTGAGACCCTTCAAAACTGTCAAGAGGTATACCTGTCAAATATTTGAAAAATATCACACTTAGTATACACCAAAAGCAATTGAAGAATAACCTGGGAGAACAAAGACCTGGTATATGGTATAATTCGATTGCATTATAGAGAGAAATTGAATCAGAAAGCAAGGCAAGGAAGGAATATGCAGCAGCTATAAATGAAAATTTTTGAGTTGCGGTTATATATATTCCCCAATCTCACGAGTGATAACACCGTCAAACTAAAAAAATGTAGTCCAAATTTGCAAATCCCAGTAAGCATTCATAGCTTAGAGAAACTCCAATTTTAGCTTGGATAATGTTGATTCTTTGATCTATGACTAAAGACATCTGAAAAATCTTAGAAAGCTTCAAATATATATGCAAACCCAAGAGCTATAAGCGCAAAAGAAATGAGATAACCTCTGCTGTATGTATATGGAAATTTCTCAGATCCACAACAATTGGGCTATCTTTGAAAGTTATGAGGGGAATAACTCCAAGTGAAGACGCCTCCTGAAATCAGGAAAACCAGAAATATCTCCAATAAATTTTCTTACCAGTTCAGATACCATAAGAATTTCTATGGCAATAAGGAAATGATAAAGAATCTATGGAAACCATCTGCAGACCTCAAGCAACGAAATAGCACGGGGATCATATTCCCCAAATCCATCAATCAGTGAATAAGGGTTTGAGCCCTTCGATTTATCAGCACTAAATTCAAAAATCTCAATAAGTCTATTTCTTAACAATTCATCATGTGGAAGTTTTAGGCATCCCAAAATTCGTGATAGTTCATCCATGGTAGGTGTCACACCAGCCATGACTGTTTCCCTGTATACCATCAAGGCCAATGATGTCCTGCAGAAAAATAAGTTTCTTTCATATAGATCATGAATGCACGTTTATTTTCTTATGCAATAGACAGAACTAACATACATAATCTTAAGTGCTCAAATATATGTCAGCAGCTTCAGCCTAGCAATGGACAGGTTGAAATGATTCTCGTAGGACACTTTCCAAAGAAAACAGAAATTTACAAATTGCATTTGATGTTGATCTACAAGTGAAATTGCAATATAATATAACGACGACGGTAAAGAATCCATGAGCCAACATATATGGAAACTAAGAATCAATACCTCATAAGAAATCAAGCAGCAAAAAGAACACAGAGCTTTAGATGTTAGGAAACTAGCGAACCATGCAAGTTTTGTCATCCACATCTAGTTCTTGAAATCAGTAGTAACAGACCCTTTTTAAATTTTGCAACCATTAAGGGTCGGTTATTGGAAATGCATGAAGAGCAAAGATGCATTCAAGGATATTGTTATTCTAACAAAAATTATCTAGTTAAAATTACACTGAGACGTCAATAATATTCATATAATATTACGATGTTTGAGTTAAATGTTTAAAGTTCCATTAGAGTATGAAATTCCAAAAGCAAATTCTGGCACAAGGTCGAAAATCCTACAGATGTCAACAACAATAATATCAAACATTGAAGAAAATATATCTTCCAAACCTCTTCGGTATTGAAAATTTGATAATACTCAACAATAATGCTTCATCACTTAATTATAAAATGATCGAACAAATAAAAGGAAAGTCTACTGAATCCACCCGGGAACTGCTTAAGAAATTACTTATTGAGGAAATAGAGAATTAGTGTTTGCATTTACATTCAAGAAAATCAGAAAGAGAGAGACAACATCAAGATATCATCTGTAATCATACGTTCATAATTTCAGTACATTATACTATGGTAAATGTAGCTACTGAACAGAAGAAACATTTACCATTTATTATCAAGTTGTAGCCGCCGCGGGAAGAAAGGTAGGACAGGCTCACCAGATATACAAGCCTTTTCGAATCTTCGTAAGCACATAACTTCAGAAAGACAAATTTCAATCAGCAAGCGTCTAAAATCAATGAACAATAAACTGTGGCATTTTCAACAAAGATATAGCCACAAAAATAGCCAGCCATTTCATAAGTGTCAAAAAGAAGGTTGATGAAGATGAGAATTCTAGAAATTCAACCCATTGTTTCTTTTATATAATTTAGCACACTAATTAGTCAGTGTTTTAGTATTCGTAATATTTAGTTATTTTCTTAATTTTATTTTCTTACTTGGTTTCCAAGTTAATCAATTTCTATTTAAACCTTAGATAGAACCCATTGTAGATGGGTTGATTTCGAACAAAGAATTGAGTGTCTTTTCGATTTGCAATCCAAAAGTTGTTGATTTGTGTGAGTTGTAGATTCATTCTACATCAAAGGTTCTTTTGGGCCTTCTCAGGGGAAGGTAGAAAGGCCGAGTATGAAGGAACTCATAGTTTGAGTTCTGTTAAATAATGCAACTTTCAAGTAAAATAGTTTCTCAACTTTCAGTTACCAAAAGCATGTAGCTAACCATTAAAAGGTGGTGGTTTCTTAGTATTTATCACCATATCCAACTTCTCATATTGAACTCAAGTTTGTGGTCATTTCGTCATGCATGGGCACAAAACGTCAACTAAGAGAGAATGCCATTTATAAAAGAAAATCAATCAATTAATTAATAATGTGACCATTTCAGAGGACCAAACAAGGTCCAATGAATTTTGAACCAGTCTGTTTCCATTCTTAAGACAACATTAAACTCTCGAAGTTGTCAAGTAATGTAAGAGCCACCTGAGCTATTCTTTGGCATAAAATGAAACAGCGAAAGGAGACAAAGAACTTACTGTTTCCAGAGAAAAGCTAGCACTAACACATGTATCAAATCAACAAAAAATTCAACAAAAATAATAGTAAAAAAATATTCTTGTTTACCACTAGTCCTAGGATTTACGGGATCAAGATTTCCTCAAAGCTTTCATTCAATCAATAATATTCAGAGTTCAGACAGAAGTTCTTTAATAACAGCATATTAGTCTTACCAATAAGACATCTGCACATAAGGAGGTTGGAGGAAACACCATCCTTTTTTGCTTCAGAAAGGAGCATGAGGCCAACTTCTATATCGTCATTTCTGAAAAAGTAAACCAGCAGTGTGGGAAATGTTAAGAACTGTAGATTCAGAAGGTGAAGAAACGATTCCTGGTGAGACATATTTAGAGACAGGCAATTACTTTTCACTTGCTGCTACAAGGATGGAGTATGTGATGGTGTTTGGACATAACCCTAAGCTCTTTAATTCAAACAAAACTTCAGTGGCCCTCTCTAGTTTATCTCCATCACCTGTAAGGATTTGCTTATGTGATTTATCATACTCATTTTCATATAACTGGAAAATAAAACTTGAAAAGGTGGGAAATTGTTCTTAAGTTTTACATTCTAAAAAATAGCTAAGAATTTTGGTAGTTCTCACTTAAATAAGTGCAATCACAAATCAAGTTAGGATTTTCTTTAAATACAAAGGGCAGGCAAGATGTCCATAAGTTCTCCAAAAGTTCAGTAAGTATTATATGAGCTTCAAGGACCAAATAAAATATAAACCACAACTAGACCATTTCAGCTAGAGCTGAATATCCATTTTATTTTTCAATTCTTGCGGTGCCCGCGGGAGGGGTTGGTCTAGTCAATTCCCTTTCCCCAGTGCACGCCCTCACGTGCCAATAAAAGTAAATCCAAAGCACAAATGAAGCAGCTCACAAACTTGTAGTTTAAGAACTTCATCAAACTACTAAGTGTCAGCCACGAGATGGAGAACCAAAAAAGCAACTCTTTCTATCAAAGTACTTGGTATTATTTTTATTTATTCTCTTTCTTAACCATATTCACCAACTAATGACCTCATATTTTGAAACCTGGAACCCTCCAAGAAAGTTTCTTAATAAAGTTTACCTAGTAACCAAAGACTGGGTTTGAGTAGCAAATGACCATAATGCTCTTGTCAGACCTAGTTCATAACAGATAAGTAGTATGACTTAGGCACTACATTAACTTCAATCATATCTTCCCGGGGAGTACCTTACGTATTGGATCTATTGGAGAAAATAGGCTGAAGAAATAAAAATTTTGATGTTTTTTAACTTTTATCCAGATCCCATCAATCCAAGTTATTACCTACATCCACACTGAGTTATGTCTGGTGGGGGAGAACAAGAATTCAATTCCCACCTATTGTATCCGGCTGCTCTAGATGAGTTAATTGGTAGCGATTCCAAAGACTTAGCTTTTTTATCATTTGATTGAATTCCTGCTGTATTGACCTCTGGAAAATGAATCAACTTATGGTGATTTCAATTATTTACCAAGTTTACAAGTAATACAACTATTAGCAGGCTGAATGAGATGTACTCATCCAATGTCCAATTCTTCCAGATGTATCCTTAGAAATGTTATCAACTCAGAAAACATATTTCCCATGTCCCTTGATAATATCTCTGGGATGTTCCAAAGATTTAACCAAAATGAAAATTTGTATCTCTCTGTTCATAATCTGCCAACCAAAATAACTAATGTTGCAACAAGAGGGCCAAGGTTGATTTAAAAATTATATATAGAAGACAATCCACCTTAATCAATACGGAGAAACATAACCTTCAACTATTAGTCTGTTGCCAATTGCTAGAAGTGAAAACATTGCAGGACATAGACATTGTGCGCATAGCTATTTTATCTCTGGAAAACAACTCGCCAGAACCATAATGTATATAAGAACATAATGGTGCCCCTTTTTCTCTTTGAGCCAACACTTAGGCAGATAGCGAATGAAATGATTAGTTCTAGTTGTTCATACTTCAAAGAAGTGATCTAAATGCAGCAGATAGGATGCTGTTTGTCAATAGCAAAACTAATTACACCTTGCCACACTGCCTCCTAAGCTAGTGAATATGTGACCTTGAATTGGGAGTGCTCTGCATTTCTCATCAAGCGATGAAACTCAAAATTCAGAATACTACAGCAACTATGGATCTTACCAAAGACAAACACCATAGCAGTTGACTGAGAAAATATAATATATGAACAGAATTTAAGACTTCATTTTTGGTGGGTTATGGAGAGGACTAACTTACACAAGGCAGTTATTAAAGCATTCATCATTGGAACTGTTGGTTTTAAGTTCAAGCGTTTAATGTCGTCATAATACTCCAGTGCCTTCTGCCAATCTTTTGCCTGGAATGGAAGAACAAAATAAGTATTATCACGTTTCACAGAAGTGTAGGTCCTAATTCATTCCTATATCCTCTCTGTACAAAGTGGCAGGGCAAAGAATCTGTAGACCAAGTCCAAAACATGCATATTTCTGGAGAAAAAAAGAATAAGCATTCTTGTTTACAGATAGAGAAGCACCATGGTAGAATACAAAATAGGTAAAAGTTAAACAATCAGCAGTATATCAATTTGAATATTTCAGTTTAATTTCAGACGTGTGCTCTTCCGATCTTTTAGCTTTCAAAATCCAAGTTCCATGAAAAATATGCCTATTAGAAGTGTCAACAGAAGCAAAGGTCCCAGTGCAAATTATAGCAGGAAAAATACAATATAATATTGATAAGTTAAATGACCGATATGTTAATAACCTCATTTAAGAAAAAAAAAATTTCTATCCCAACTTGCACTTATATGCTAAATTAATAAGTCACTATATGCATAAGATAATAATTCCTTTTGAGATCCTTCTTCATTCAGCTATTCGGTGGAATCCAACCGTAAAGTTGGAATGGAAGAAGAAGACTTGTGAAGATTTAAATATCTGTTTAATGCAGAGAGAAAGATAGCAATTTGTGCTTTTTTATACCTGTGGGGGAGAAAACCTCCCTCACGATTAGTGATAAAATAGTAAGGGCATGAATATAATTAGTGAACAATGTGGAGTCAAATTTGTCAATTCTCCCATGTGAAAATATCAAATGCTCTACGTAAAACTCGCATGTCCAATAGCTATTGGTCACCTAGGAGTATTTAGCATTGCAAGGTAGTCCTTGCTAATTGCCGCCAGAAGCAGAACCCCTTATTTCTTCTATAGAAAATCTCCTAATTGTTCCTTTCAATTTGACTATGTCTTTTTCGATTTGCCCTCTTTTCAAAATATGTATCTAAAGTATTTTGCTTCTACTTTGCACCCAAACCAAACTAATGACCATACATATTCCATGTGTACATGAAATAGCCTCAATAATCAATCTTCCAAGATATTAAACTTTGAACTCAGTCCATCAGCATTAATGTTTCCTCTTTAATGCATGTATGTGTGCCATTTTGTGTGCTTGCATATTCAATGTTGAAAATTCCACATTCCTTTTTCCTGAAAAAGAAATTCCTACATGTATTATTGTAAAACATAATACAAGTTACAAAAACATAAATTAGTTTAAATTAATAATTATTCATTCATCAATATACTAGTACACTCTAAAATAATAATTTTTCTCAGTCCCAACTTGTTATTTAAGGTTTTTCTGTAGTACTTTCATCCCGTAAAGAAGTTTAAAAAAACAGGGGAGAAAGACCAATTTTGAGAGCTCTATGTTACATTTACATTTCAAATTCAATAGGCATACTAATCAGAAAGTAATAGAAGGGGGAAAAAAGAACTAATACTGAATTGGATGCCTAGACAGAAATAGCAAGTTGCTAGAAAGGACAGTGGCAACTTAGTCGCATCATATTTGTCTGTTTCAGCTGAGGAACTCATCATGTCATTGCCTGCTTGATGCAGATATACTCAAATTCCAATGTGAGATTTAAAAACAAAAAAAAAAAAAAAAGAAAAAAAAAGAAAAAGAAAAAATGGAAAAAAAAAAAAGGAAAAAAGCCCTGTATGTTAAGAAATTCATACCAACTGAAGGTTTGGTAGTCAAGGAACCCACATCTTAAATCGAAGAAAAAGAAGTTGCTTATGATTTCATTGAAAACAAAGTCAACATCTAATTAGTGAAATCCCATTTCAATCGCTGCTAACCAGACATAAAAGCCTGAAGCAGTGAAGTAATACCTAGAGAATACATGAATACAAATCCCTGGTCACGATGGCTAGGGCATACCTTACTACAAGCTCCCATCAATGAGCTGTATGAGATGATTCCTACATGCATTCCTTTTGACCTAGCAGCTTCAAGAACCTCAACCGCAGTGTCCACCCTTCCAGTATGTCCTGCGACATCGATCAATGTGCTGATAAACATCTGGCCAAACGAAATGAAGCTAAAGTAAGAAATCTTCATCTCACAAATTTACACTGATTGATATATTCTAATGCTACTCCAGGAAATATCTGTTGAAAATAAAGATCAAAATTATAAAAATTTACATAGCAGACCAAAGAGTCAATTCTAAAGATACAGTTATCCACCGGTAATTGATAGTATCATCTACTTTAGATAGAGCATGAGAAAAGGTGTGATGCAAATATGGAGTAGAAGAGGCGCCTATATGCATGGCATAATGTTATTTGTTATTTTACTTTCAATTTGATCATTTTAGTCTTTTATTTTGTAATGGGGGAACTCTAGTATTTATATTCTGGTTTTTAGACATTATTCCCCAGTTTTTGGATGTGACAAAGATTCGTTCTTGATTGTTTGACAACTGATTATTCATTCCATTCATTCTTGCGAATCTGATCATCCTTTAATTTCTCGTTCTAGGGTTTGATAGCCGTCAAGGTGGAGGACATATTGCAACCTTAGGTCTTAAGCAAAATAAATCGTTTATTGATGCATATCCATGCTGTAATTCAGTTTCTATATGAAAGAATTTTAAGAAACCCAAATTGGATTTGCCAAGACTCTTTAAATACTCAATAGAACCCCTAATGTGGAGTTTAGCATTAATAAATCTTAAAACTTGATGCTTGATCAGATAGAACAGAACAGTGTGAAAGCAACTTCTTTCTTCCAAATGCAGTAGTAAGGTTCCAAACCCAATAAATGTGATGTTTTCTGAAAATAATGATTTTTTAGATTTCATTTGCTCACCGTTTAAAATATTTGATTATCTTGCTGCAACACCTTAAGATCTTTGATTATCACTAACCATCTAATAGTCTATTCAAATGTTCTGACTAGCGCTCTTTTTACAGGAGATCACCACCTCCCATAAGTAGATCATAACCACACTAATATAATGCTGAAAGTTAGCTTTATGAATCACTTTCACCACCTGTAAATTAAATAGGTACTGTAACACAGAAACTCTCAAATAACGAAAACCAAATCATTTCATATTACCAAACAACGTTGTTAAATGAGATAGGCTTTCTGAGAATTACCTCATCAGGGGTAACACCTTTTTGCATCATGTCATTGTAGACGCAGCATGCGAACTCCCAATCACCTTTATGACTACAACTGTTAACAGCAATGGTGTAAAGCTCTGCAGTGCCCTTGATGTTATATTTGTGAATCATATTGTAGACTTCCCGCGCCCGTTCAACCTAAAACCATGCAAGTCCTTGTTATGTCAAAATAGAAGTATCAAATAAGGACATTTCTAGACAAAGCTCACCTGACCAGCACTTGCACATGCCTTCATCAGAGCACCTATAGTAATATGATCCGGATCTATCGGTAGTGCTTCTAATCCCATTTCAGCTAAGACATCAAATGCACGGTCCACTGCTCCTGATTGACCACATGCACTGATAAGCGCATTGAACACAACTCGGTCTGGCTTCACATTCTACTGTATACAAACAATCGTTGTGAAGGCTTATTCCATAGTTTATGGTATAATCCACCACAATATGTGATCACTCACACTGGAAGAAAGAATATGATGACCAGTTGTAAAACTGTACCTTTGATCTTAATATTCCGTAGGCACCAAATGCCTTAGCAACTTGTCCAGCTTTGGCACAGCCATCTATCAGGGCACCATAAGTATGAACATTCGTTTCCACTCCAGCATTAACCATTTCGTGAAAAACCTACAACTTTGATAAACATCTATGAGAGCATGACAATTGAAAAGGGACTAGGAAAGCATATATAATGCAGTCCATATGTACACAACAAGTAACACGTGAAATTCAAGATGGAAAAAAGTATTCAATTATCAACTTAATTTCAACAGGAAACATTACCAATAATCAAGAGTAAGATTGCTAAACTTCCATGATTTCGTATTTCTCTATCTGACATTATGTGTATGAAGATGCTCGTGATAGTAAGGGGGGAAGTAAGCATACTAATTATTATCAAGTACGCTTATCAACAAGTTTCATGGTATCCACTATCGTCTTATTAGCTTTATATTTTTAAAGTTTACAAGATTCACCAGATTAATTTTAGTAATAATGTAAAGTTTACAAACATATTTACATAGATTCCAACGGTCAAACATCAGTTACTAATCGTTACCTGGCAGACTAAGTAGCAAGGGGAGTACTATGAATTTTATGGAAACTACATTATCATTTAATCATAATTTAGCTAGGGAGAGATTTTAAAATTCCTAGCATTAAATCAGGAAGGACACTTCAGTAAATATCAGAGAGCATGTGTAGTATCTTAAAGGTGAGAAATAGAAATGAAGTAATCAACCTTAAACATTGTATCCACTTTTCCACTTTTGGCACAGGTTGATATCAGAGTTGTGTAAAGTTTGCAGTCAGCATTTAACCCAGCCTCCTTTACAAGTTCAAGAACTTGAAAAGCTCCTAAATCAGCAAGAGCAGAATAGAAGGCTCAATTGGCATATACTGGAATGACCCTTTTTTTAAGAGAGACAAAATAACCTTACCCTCGGAATCCTGAGAACTAGCACAAACAGACATAAGCATGTTGAATGTACTTAGCGTTGGATTAGGGATAAGCCTCGTGAATTGAAAAGCTTCCTTGACAGCCTTTTCAGTTTTGCAGGCATGGAAAAATCTCGAGTGATAAACCTAAAATCATCAAATTTTTGTAAATCCTGGACAAATCAAGGTTAAGGATTTAAGTAGAAAGGTAAGGAAAGCAGCCTAACTTTATCCATATCCAACAATCCCTTTCTCTCCATATCTTCAAGCATTTCAATACAGTCACTTAATCTGCATTCCAGAAAATATTAGAATGATAAGCAATAGTTCTAATGAAAAAATAACATTGCAGAAAACCAGAAATTACAAAGCACGTGATTTCTCTGACCTTAATATAACAATCCCTTCCTCTTTTTTTTTTTTTTTTTTTTTT
>CAVNYN010269505.1:94747-117005 GCA_963692815.1 Nyctanthes arbor-tristis
CCCCCCCCCCCCGTATCTCTTGATCTTGGTAGCTTCATGCACAATTTCTCTAATAAGATGATACAGGATTAATGCATTTATAAAGTTAAATAATTCTTTTCTTTTCTTTTTTTTCTTTTTTTTTTTTTAAATAATTCTAACCAATTAGCAGTACTTCAGTGTCATTATCAATTGTGAAAGTCGCATCCAAAAGTAAAAGAACATACTAAAACATCTCTTATGAAAAGAGTAATGCTATTTATCTAGACGGGAGACCAATCTCCAGTTTAGTTGTCATCACTATATAGGATGATGAGCTGATATGTATAAATACATGGGGATCCTCATTTATTCAATGGCCAATAAAGAGATGACAACTAGACTGTAGACCGGTCTCCAGTCTAGATAAATACTATTATTTTTATGAAAACAAGCAATCTGAATAAATCACACCATTTATGTAACAAGTATATAAGCATATAATTTCCCTTAAACGAAAATTTATCACCTGCTTTCCTTCAAAAGTTGGTGGTAAACACGTAGTTGCCATAAAGAATCGTGTCTATTGTTAGTATTGTTTCGCTTGAAATCAGTGGATAGCGACAAATATTTGGCGCTATCTTTATGAAAAATTCTTTTCTCCTTCTCAGTCTTTAAGTCTTTCCTTCCTCTGAAGTCTCTCTGCTTACTGAAAGAACCTTCCTTATAACATCTAAGGGGTCCTTTCCTAGTAACTTTATCTGGAAAAAGCAACATATTTTCTGTTTATCAGTACTAATAGAAATGCTAAAAGCATAGAAACCCCATTCTCTAATATGGAGGAGCAGAAACATGAAGAACAAAGAAGACGTTAAATAACCCCTTAGAAACCCAATTTCAAGTAAACACGGATGACCTGCAGGGAATATAATATTTGATGCACGAAGTTTGGCACCTTCTACTGAGAAACTCTTTGTTTGCGATGAAAGGCTGTTCTTCTCAAAGACGCCATGACAAGATAATGTCTTCAGGCAATCTGCATTTCCCAGGGATGCCTCATAGAATGTGTGAAGCCCTTCACGTACAGCTTCCTCGAGAATAACAGCAGAGCTTTTACTGTCGGTCGCTTTTATGAGTTCAGAAGTTGGTCTTTCAACTAGGATAGTTTCCCCCTGTAGATCATTTGCTTCAGAAGCTGCCGCTTTTGGCTCTGTTTTAACAACTGGCAATGACAATTCAGCATCAACTATAGCTGGCATTGACAATTCCACACCAACAACTTCTGGCATTGACAATTCAGGAGTGACCACATTTTTCGGACTACGCGCATCCAAATGCACTGACATTTCTTCTGTAAAAGGTAATGAATTTGCTCCAGACAAGACAGGATGTACGGAAGATTCATTTGCATCTTCCAATGTCTTGAAGGATAAAAGTTGACCCGCACTTGAATCAACCATGTTAGACTGAGATTCAAATGTATCCATGATGAGAGTTTCTCCTGAATACTTATAAGTTTCAACTGGTTGCATCTGAGACACCTTTTCCATGTAATCTTGTGTGATTTCTCTTAGTTCTTTCATTGTATCTTTGCTGCGATAACCAGCTTTTCCTTCGCCTGTATCTTCACAGTCTGATCCCTGAAGCCCAACAACCCAGTTTATTATATTGCTAATATGTTGGGATAAAGCAAGAGTCAGATGCCTTTTCATCTACAGGGTTATAACAAAACATTGTAAACCCAGTTTCAACTTAAACACAAGGGAAAAGAAGTATGACTCTCAAGTTATAGTGCATATGTGAAAAAATACAATACATAGACAGTTTTGCATTGTTTTCATCAGTACAATGTTCTGTTTTCAAGACAGTGAACATACCATGTTAACCAAAGATCCACGTCAAAATGATTAACTAACTAGGCCTCATTTCAACAGGGAAGTCTCAACGCACACTTTAACTAACAGGGAAAAATCTTCACAATGTAAATTTAGGATTTGCTCTAAATCAAATCAAATCCTATACTACATTTATACCAATACATCCACAAATAATAGAGAGCCAAACAGATTTCATAAAGTACAAACATAATTTTTCTTTCTCCACCATCAACATAATTCAAAAGCTATCAACAACTGGCAAATTGCAGAACTTCATAACCAACACGACTAGAAACACTAATCCAAGAATTGAATTACAATAAACAAGAATATAACAATCACAAAGCCTTTTCGCCCACACCGACATCATTTGGAAGCAATCTAGAAGTACCAAATGCCAAAACTTGGTAACCAACGTTTCTTGAAACTGCAACTCAAGAACCAAAAATCAATAAATAACAAATGAGACTATTTCCCTATACGTCTATATGTACTTGGTTTGACAGTGCCAGAAACGCCAGGAAATTGAGCTTGACAGAGAGACAGGGTGCTGAAACCGCTCTAAGTCCAGTTCCTTATAAATTAGGATTAATAACTAAATTCCTTACTTACCTGTTTGAGATTAATTTGTTTTCTAGTATATCTGAGATAAACTACGGTGACTGCAGAGACGATCACTACTACAGCTGAGGCCACGAGAACCGGCTGCAAGTCGAGCGATGCTCTGAAATGAAATTTATGGGCATGTTTAAAACGTTGACTCCTACATTTTCTTCTGGAACGGAGGGTCCCCGGCGGCCGGAGATTGTGGCCGAAGCTGAGAAATGCACTATACTGCGATCCTACACTGCGAGGAGTAAGAGGCAACGACACTGGATTGCATGTGAGCAGAGAGATTGATTGAGGTTTTAAGCTCAATTCCATCGCCTGAAATTTAGAAAGAGGTAGTGACGTAGTGTGGATGGGAGTATTTGTAGTGTGTTGTCTGTGTCCACTTTTCAGTTGAGGATAGAGTGAAGGAGACGAGGTCATGGGCGGCTGACGAATGGAACGGCTTTCAGTAGCCTCGGATAAATCCCCTCAAGCCTCCAGTAGGCTTCCCACGAAAAAAATCACCGAAAAATTCGCCCGAAAAAAAATCAAGGCCACGAGGCCACACGGCGGGCAACGGTGCGCGCACCGGCTGGGAAGCCGGCCCACGTCCCTGCACAAGACCGAGTAATGAGGCCTGAAAAATCAAGAAAAAGCTGTTTCCGTGTTGCTTTCCATCCCAGAAGGCCTCCCGTAAAAAATCACGGAAAAATTTGCACGAAAAAAACCAAGGCACGTTCGGCTGGCCACACGGCAGGCAGCAGTGTGCATCGGGAGAGAAGCCGGCGCACGTCCCCACACATCAGCGAGTAACGATGCCCAAAAAACCCCAAAAAAATTGTTTCCGTGTTGCTTTCCATCCCAGAAGGCCGCCCGTAAAAAATCACGGAAAAATTCGCACAAAAAAAATCACGGCACGTTCGGCTGGCCACAAGGCAGGCACCCGTGCGCGGGCCGGGCAGGCAGCTGGCGCACGTCCCCGCACACCAGCGAGTAACAATGCCCGAAAAACCCCAAAAAAATTATTTCCGTTTTGCTTTCCATCCCAGAAGGCCGCCCGTAAAAAATCACGGAGTAATTCGCACGAAAAAAATCACGGCACGTTCGGCTGGCCACACGGCAGGCAGCCGTGCGCACGCGCGGGCGGGCAGACAATGCACGTCCCCGCACAACACCGAGTAACAATGCCCAAAAAACTCCAAAGAAATTGTTTCCGTGTTGCTTTCCATCCCAGAAGGCCGTTCGTAAAAAATCACGGAGTAATTCGCACGAAAAAAATGAAGGCCACAGAGTTGGCCACACGGCAGGCAGCCGTGTGCGCGCCGAGCGGGTGGCCAGCGCACGTCCGACGTGAGGAAAAACGCAGCCACAGAGCTGCAAGCATTGTGAGCTTAAAAGCAGCGAGCTTAAGCGTTAGAAAGCATTTCTTATTTTTTTTATTTTTTAATTTTAATTAATATAATATTATTAAATAAATAATTGAAATATGTACCCAAAATTAGAAAATAAATGTAACATCATAAATATTATATCTACTTTATAATTTTAACAATTTTAAAATATAATTTTGACATTTTTAAAAGATAAAAGATAGATTATTCCTACTTTATTATATATTTATAGGGATTAAGTATTACAAAAATAATTTAATTTCAAAAATAAATAATATTTACTATTTAAAATGAAAGCAAAAAAACTCATATCACACTTTTTACTAATAAAAAAATTATTTAAATAAATAAGAAGATGCAGTAGCGGAGGGACATGTGGTCCTTTGCAGGCACTGGACTCTAGTGGACTAGGTAGAATTTTTTTAAAGTAAGTTTGGAGTGCATATATTATTCTGCCACACACAAACCCAACTAAAAAGGTGAAAATATATAATAATAATAATCTCCCCAAAACTCAAGTTCCAATCCCAGCCTTGTCTTTTCTAATTTTATCTTTATATTATTATTTCTTCTCTTCCTTTTCCAATCCCAAATCACTCTCCTCTTTTATTTTGCCATTGTTAGTATTGAAAGAGTATCTTCCGTGTGAACATTATGAAAAGTCAACTGCGCAATCAAATAGGAGATTAATGAATGAATGATAGTTTAGCTGTTTACATTGAAAATGATGTATTTGACGAAGTTGAAAATGATGTCATCATACGACGTTATCAAGAGATGAAAACATAAAGAGAACAGTTATAAAAACTTAGTAATACGTGTGACCCCATTGGATTTAGTTTCTAGCTCGGCCACTGAGAAGATGTATAAACGTCAATTCTCCACGTTTGTGTATTGCATGTAATAGTAGTATATAAATCAGACAGTATCAATAAATATATTATAAACCCAAACAATTTTCCTTATGAAAATCTTTACAATATTACAAATTCTAATAACATTATATATTAACACAATTACTCTTGACTATTACTAAAAAATAATATAATAATAATGATTTTTAGAGAAGTTAAGTGGCGGCAAAAATTCTAACTAAAAAAGAAATTTAGTGATATTGCTCTAACTTTTTGATTATCCTACATTGAAAGTTTTGTAAAAGGGTAACATGATTGGGGTTTATAAATAAGTTGGGTCGTTGTATAAGTGATTGTGTAAAAGAAATTTTGTAGACTTTGAGGCAAATTAATGATTGTCTTGGTCCTTGATATTTTTTTTAAGCTTAAAAATTAAAAAAAAAATTTAGTGGTATTGCTCTAGCTTTTTTATTGTCCCAGGTCGAAAGTTTTGTAAGAAGGAAACATGATTAGAACTTATAAATAAACTAGATCTCGAAAGTTTTGTAAGAATGGAATATGACTAGGGCTTATAAATAAGCTTGATCTTTGTGCAAGTGATTGTGTAAAAGAAATTTTGTGGACTTTAAAGCAAAATGATGATTATCTTGTTCATAGAGGCTTTTCTTTAAATTGAAAAATTTTATTAAGAAAAAGAGTAGTCATTTGATGTTGAAAGGTTATGCACGCACTCAATTATGTTGTCTTTTTACAAAACTTAAGACGCGGGATCATTAAAAAGCTAGAGCAATAACACTAAATTTTTTTTCAAGTTGTAACTGTTGGCGGCCAATAAATTTCTTTAAAAATCATTATTATGTTATTATTTTAGTAATAGTCAAGAACAATTGTGTTAATATATAATGTTACTAGAATTTATAGCATTATAAGGATTTTTCTAAGGAAAATTGTTTGGATTTAGAATATGTTTATTGACTTTATTTGAGTTATATGCTAATACTATAAGTAATATATATATATATATATACACACACACGCGCACACACTTGGAGCAGTGGTGTTGACGCATCTTCTCATTTATTTAATACTTTATTTTAAGTGGTAAATGTTAAAGTGTTGGAACATTATTTTGTTAAAACTAAATCCTTATAAATATAAAATAAAGTAAGACTTATCTATTTTTTGCCCTTCGAAAATATCAACATTATATCGTAAAATTGTTAAAATTATAAAGTAGATATAATATTTATGATTTTGAATTTATTTTTCAATTTAGGGTACATATTTCAATTATTTTAATAACTTTAGATCGATTAAAAAAAATGAGAAACACTTTTTAACGCTTAACTCTGCGATTATACCTTTTTCGTGATACAAATGCATTTGTGGCTAAACTGTTCATAAAATATCTCTTCCCAACATAGAGTCCAATTTACGATCTCAGAGCATTTCCAATCCAAAGTCAAGGTGGAATGCCTTATTTGCATATGTGGCGAAAAATATTAACATTACATTCAAAAAATTCTCCAATGCAATAATATCAATATTGTACATTTTAAGTTATTATTACGGACTTTGAAAAAAAGAAAGAGAGAGAAATATATTGATTAGATAAATTAATGCTTAACATTATCATCAATAATGTCATTTCATGATATTCTTTGTGACAATGTCAAGTATTTAGTGTGCTAAATTATAATTTTTTTACTAATTATCTATTATTTTATGACTATGATTATGACTATAACTATGCACTAGATATGCCCTCAACCTCTAACAGGGGTTGAGGGGTTAAATTTAGTGACAAATGAGAACGCCTTCCCTTCCCAAAGGCACCATCTCCTTCAATCCTTTATTCTCTCTCCTTCTCTTCCTCATCGCATCTTTCCGTCAGCAACATCGGACCTAGTCTTCACCTCAACTATTGATGTCAGTGGTACTCCAACACCTTAGCCGTCTGAACTTCTCAAATTTGGCCAGAGTTTTTACCAAATTATAATAGCTGCCTATTATTCCAAAGACAATATTATTTTTGCACGGAAATACGTAGAACTATTGTATTCCGTTATAATTGCCCAGTGGTATTCCAAATCGTGAAATTTCTTCTCCAAAACAACGATTTTTTCCCCACAAAAATACATACAAGATGACTTTCTATATACATGTATAATCTAGATCAATATCATACCGGGATGATTTTGTAACCTTTTACAAATGTATGACTCGAGACACTTTCTGGATGCAATTGTTGTGTAGCCTTGTCAGAGAATCTCACCACTTTACCCGCTCATTTTCTCAATTCCACTCCTTAAGTATGTTCTTTATTTTCTCAGATATGTTTTATATTTATCAATTTTATGAAAACTTTGTCTCTACGGTGGCAACAGTTAATTTTATGATTATGAATTGTAGAAGAAGACTGTTTATGTGAGAATTTGAGTTCTAAACAAATAGACATGAAACACAGAGACGTGATGACTGGCTTACTAGTGGGTCTCAAACAGGAGAAAAATTTGGAGTTGTGAACAAATCAAGAGCTGTGTTTCTGACAATAGCGTTGCAAAGGGCCAAGAAAGGAAGCTGGAGTATTGATCAATATTTGGCCAATGTCAAACAAATGGCTGATAACTTAGAAATAGCATGGAAGAGCGTTCCTCACTCAAATCTTGTGAATCAAGTGCTTGCTAGCCTTGATAAAGAGTACACACCCACTGTGATGCAGATCAACAGTAGAGATCACATTTCTTGGGGTGAGATCCAAGAGGTACTGATGACTTATGAAAGCAGAATGAAGCACTAAAGTGCCTTAAGAAATGGTTTTGTCTCTATAAACCTGGTTGCTTCCTCTGCAAATCTGGCACAAAGTTCAGGCCTAGGTCAAAGCGGAGGAAGGTCTAATTATGGTAACCGTAGATCTTATACCAGAAGCAAGGGAAGACGAAGGAACGCTGGCAAGGGTTCATACCAAAATTATGGAACGGGCTACTATCAAAACTCCAAAAATAGCAATGGTGATTCAAACAAAAATCCTTGCCAGACCTATGGAATGGCTAACGACATTGCTGCCACTTGTCTCGATAGGTATGATGCCCGGTATATGGGATCAAAACCAGTGTAGAGAGATGGAAACAATCCAGCAGCTTATCTAGCTGCAGCAGAGACAACTTTTGATCTAGTTTGGTCTGCTGATAGTGATGCGAGCCATCATGTGATTGATGGAAAGGATGGGCTCCAAGCCGCCACTGATGGTAAGAATCAATTGATGATTGGTGATGATAAAACTCTAAATATAACTCATATAGGTAGCACTGAGATTTCTGCATGCAATGACAAAAATTTGATTATTAATTATATGATTGTGTACCTGAAATTAAAAGAAAGCTTATTAGTTTCTCTAAGCTCACATCTAATGTGTTTCAAAAAATAAAAAAATAAAAAAATAAAGAAAAAGCAAAGAAAAAGAAAAAAAAAATCTTACATCTAATGACAATATTTTCATGGAGTTTCACTCGAATTGTTGCTTTTTGAAGGACAATCAAACAAGGAAGATAATGCTGCAAGGGACATTAAATGACGGCCTATATCAGCTTTGAGTTCCCTGGAATGAAGTTGGAGAAGTTTAGTTGAGACCATAAACTAAAAAGTCAATGTCTTCTGTCCAAGTCTTATCTTCAAAGTCTATTGGTGCTAGTGAAAAGTTTAGAGTCTAGTAAAGGAGGTTGGGCCACACCTCAGAGTCTGTAATATCTCTTGTTTTGAAGTCTTGCAATGAAAGTTTCAATTCGAATAAAATGAGTTCAGTTTGTGAATCCTGCCAATTTGGTAAATCACATGCACTGCCATTTCAACTCTCCAAATCACATGCTTCGAATCTCCTTGATCTTAGACATTTTGATGTCTGCGGTCCTGCACCCAACACTTTAATCAATGGCTTCAAGTTCTATGCTATCTTTCTTGATGAGTATAATAGATTCACATGGATATATCCCTAGAGGGTAAAATCTGAGGTACTGCAAACCTTTATACTATTTAAAAAGCTAGTTGAAACGAAGTTTGAGTGAAAAATTAAGGTTTTACAATCTAGTTGGGGTGGAGAATTTAGACCACTAAAAGCCATCGCTGAGGAAAGTGGAATGGAATTGAGTTACTCATGCCTATATACTTCAGTGCAAAATGGTAGGATAGAGAGAAAGCATAGGCATATTATAGAAATGGGTTGGGTTTAACATTCCTGGCTCAAGCAAAAATGCCACTACAGTATTGGTGGGAAGCCTTTCATACATCAACTTATATTATAAATGTACCATCAACACGTATTTTGGACAACAAATCACCATTTGATAAACTATATATCAAAAATCAGTGGATTATAAATTTTTCAAAACATCTTGTTGTGCTTGTTATCCTTGTTTGAGGCCATATCAAAGTTTGAGGCCATATCAACAACACAAATTTAGCTTCCATTCCATCAAAAGTATTTTTCTAGGTTATAGTGGTCAATATAAAGATTACAAGGCCTCAGCCCCTCCAGGAGAATCTATATGTCCAGACATGAGATCGTTATGTTTGATTAATTAACTTTTCCTTTTGACTCCGGTTTCCTTTATAGTCTGCCCTTCTATCACTTTGATGTTTCTGGTCAAAATCCAGGTGATAGTGGCTCTCATTTTATCACTTAGGCAGTAGAAACACACCTCAATGATACTTATAGTCAGGAAAATAACTTGAGTGTTGTAGATGAATCTGTGGAAGTAGAAAATGAGACACAAGGAAATCTCAGTGTTGGAAATGAAACTGCTTCACAGAAATAATCAGTCAGTACTGATAATGTTCAGCAACCAACCATAAGAGTAGTGAATCAGCACCTTATGGGAACTAGTAGAAAAGATGGAATATTCAAGCCTAAATTGTATATTGGTAAGGTTGTAAAGCCTGAGAAAAAAATATCATGATGCAGAACCATTATGTGTTGAGGATGCTTTAAAGAGTACAGTTTGGAGAAAAGCCATGGAAAAGGAGTATAATGCACTCATGAGGAACAAGACTTGGAAGTTGATCCCATATCAGAAAATTATCCAAAACAAGCTGGTATTCAAAACCGACTTTAATTCAGATAGAAGAGTTGAAAGACATAAGGCAAGATTGGTTGCCAAAGGTTTTCTTCAAACTCTAGGAGTTGATTTTATAGAGACATTCAGACTATTAATTAAATCATCAACTCTTAGAGTAATCCTCACTTAGGCAGTTTCTAGAGATTGGGAATTAAGACAAATAGACAAATAATGCCTTCTTAAATGGGAAGCTGTAGGAAGAGGTGTTTTTGTACCAACCTGAGGGATTTGTTGATCGCAAGAAACCAGATTATGTTTGCAAGCTAGAAATGGCATTATATGGTCTAAAACAAACTCCCAGAGCTTGGTATGACAGCTTAAAATCAGCCTTGCTTGATTGGGGTTTGAGCAGATCAAGAGCAAACAACTCCTTATTCTTGAGTTTCACAGTAAGAATGCAATCTTCATACTTGTTTATGTTGATGCTATAGCAGTGATGATATAATAGTGACTGGTAGTAACAAGAATGAAGTTTAGGCTTTTACTGAGAAATTGAGCAAAAATTTGCTCTAAAAGATATCGGGTCACTACACCAATTCTTGGGAATAGAAATTGAAAGAAATAGCACAGGTATTTATTTAACATAGTCACACTATGCTCTTGATTTGTTAAAAAGGTTTGACTATTTGAGCTTGAATTCAGGTGAACTCCATGATGAGTAGGGAAACATGTGAGTCAATTCCAGTAGGGTCGTACTTGAGCATAGGCTCAAGAGGCTCTTGCTTAGGGCCCAAAATGCTTAGAGGCCCAATTTCAAGATTTACCCTTTTTTTCTTGTTCTTTTTTTTTTAATTTAGAAATTAGGCTATACACTTATAATTGAGAATGTACCATTCAACATAATTAGATATTCATTACTATTATATAATAATTTATATCATATTTTCTCTTGATTGTTTCACCTCTCCGAATATTCCAATATCTTTATTTCTTGAAATTCAATCAACTAAATTCTCTTCATAATCTTTAATTATCTTTTTCATATTTATCATCTCTCAAAAAAAAAAAGAAAAAAAAAAGAAAAATTTCGAATTCTAGTACTACTACAAATTTTAAAATGTTATGTAGCTATTCACTTCCACAACCTAACTCATTCAAAGAAAAAAGAAAAAAAAAATCAATAAAAGGGAAAAAAATTCCAATGAGTTTAGCGTTATTTATTGATTGGTATATTGTTGGTTATTATTATTGCATAATAATAACTCGTATTTTTGTTCTTTTTTACTTTATTTTTAACATATTATTTAAAAAAAAATCACTAAGGGGCCCATTTTTAAATTTTGCTTAGGGCCTCATAAGCCACAGGTCTGGCCCTAAATTCCAGCATAAACCAACTAGTGAACATTGGAAATATGTGAAGAGGATCTTTAGATAATTGAAAAGGACAATCATTTCTGATCTATGGATTTAAAAGGTAGAAAATTTGAATATTAAAGCATATATATGCAGATGTAGATTGGGCAATGTGTCCTAATGACAGAAGATCAGTGGCTAGTTATTGTGTTTATATAGGACTGAACATTATAGCTTGGTCTTCAAAGAAGCAAGGAGTTTTTGCTAGGTCAAATGCAATTCTGAGTATCTTTTTGGCTCTTTTCTTCAGTACGACGCAGGGCAATTCACCACCAATTCTATACAGTTTTGTGTTGCTAATTCCAGTAGATATTTTAGCCATTTTGTTTTCTAGTGTGATAACCAAGTTCTAGATTATTCTTTGATAAGAAGAACTGTATAAATTGAGAATTGTATAGCATTTTATTCAAAGGTCCAATACAATTTTACTCAAGTCCTAATTTCTTTCCCAAATCGAAATTGTGAAGACTGATTAGCTTAACTAAAAATTAATAAATTAAATTGGATTGTCAAAGTAGAAATACTATGAAAATTTTAACTTAACAAGGAATGAGAGGCCTAATAAGAAAAGGAATTACTGATTGTTGTGGAAAAGAACTAGATTTTCACCCGTGCATGGGAGATTACAAAACAAATGGTTTCTAAGTATTGGTTTATATATACGTTAACTAGTAAAGCCATGAGAAATAGTATTATTGTTGTTCTATATCCACGTACGCAGAATAAATTAGAATTGTCATGCTATAAATTTCAAAATACTTTGTTGTAGACAACATTCATAGAAGATTTGGTTTGACAACTATCATCACCGCATACCATTATCTTTAGACCTACAACTCTTGGCTTTAGATACATCGACATAAATCTGTCCATGACTAATAACTAGTTTTGGCAAATAAATACCGATGTATGACAGTGACTGACCCGGGTCCTTATTAATTGTCATCGCATATGACCCCATCAATGGAAACTGTCACCTTTGGAAAGTGAAAGGTGACCTGGCGTTAGAAGGAGTCAATGACAATCATGGGACAAAGAATTTTTCACCAGCATTGGATTCTGATAAAATATTGGCTTCAATAACATGACTTCTAAGTATTGTCGCTAAGAGCCGCGTATCATTGCACAGGCCAATAGAATGGTCAGTATTATACATTAACATCACCAGAGCCCCAACCTTTAAACATAATTCATGATTTGAAACTCTCAAGCATCTTATTCCATTTAAAAGTCTAGTGCATAAAGATTTTGCATCAATTTGTTGTTGGAATCAAACTTACACACAGAGTTTGAACTAAGATTTGTCTTCGTATATGTTTAATTATGCGATACCATTTAGTTTACCCTTTCAACTACATTGTTTGTTGGGACCAATATAGCTCTACCATTTAAATAATCAAGATCACTATGATCCCTTTTAAAATTTGGGTACATACGCATAACAATCGCTGCTATCGAATCACCAAAATATGATAAAAGAAGATCATCAGGAATATCAATAGTGGAATATCCATCATTACAAACACCTACAGTGCCATTACCAATACTTGTAATCCAATCAAAAAATTCCTTCAACTCCTGGGATTCTTTGGTAGACACTTCCCGCTGCAGTCTCATATTCTTTGTCAGCCTGAAAACTTTCCAATGGCTCCACAAATACGATGAGTTAATGGATACATGCACGATATGTTGTCTACTGCATTTTGGAATGACTGTCAATGTTTGTCAAAAATCACTGCCAAATATGATTATTTTACCACCAAAAGGTTGATCTTCAGAGAGAGGATAATGATTGAACAGAATATCCCACATTGTCCTGTCAAAAAAAAAAAAAAAAAAATGTCTATGTATAATCAGAGCTTCATCTTAAATAATCAACTTTGCTTAAACTATCAGTTCAGCCAATGGACTCCCTTGAGATATCTTATGTAGTGCCCCATTATTTTACCATACAATGTTAAGTTGTTTCTTTAGACGATGGCGGAAGCTTTTGTAGTCTTTTAATAGAACAAAAGACTAATGAGGGTCATGATATGTCAAACAAATAAGTTTCATAAATTTTTATCTAAACGGTGATATTATTAGACTTCAGGATTATATTATTCATGAAATATCTTTTGCATTTCAAAAAGTTGTTTACACTCCTAGGAACACTTTGAAGTCCATGTCACAAGGATTGCTTCTCATGTTTATTAATTTGTTGGCATGAATGGTTTCACTTATCGAAAGTATACGTAAAAATAAGCTTGTTAAGAGTTAATACCAAAATAAATATACACAATCAACACAGCCTATTACATAAAAACTATTTTATTGATTAGCTAACCGTACAAAGGATTGGGTTCTCTACATGGAAAATGAGAACCCCAATCTAAGCAAAAGTTCTACTTATACTATTACCTTGCATATTATGCCTTTACCTTATATTTTATATATATCCATATATTTATTCTACCATCCTTACTTTCTTGCTAGGCTAGTAATACATTAGAATTACTAAAAACATTGGCTTGTCTTTCCAAATTTTGTCATAGTGGAGGTGGGCAGGAGTGTGAGCACAAAAGACATTGTATTAGTATGTTGTTCCCGAGTACATAAGGAACAATGGAGCTTCCGATCTTCATAATACGCCCAAATATCCGTCTCAACCACATGCATTATCTTGCTTTCGCCATATGACATCCTCCATTCCTCGGCTTTATGCTCATATGCCTTTCGGTGGATCATCTATAAAAGAGTGAAAATATACTAAATGAGTACAAAGTAGCCTGTGAGTAATACAATATTTTGGATTGCCACAATGTTTAAAAAAAAAATAAATTCTTTCATGTCACAAATGTAAGAAACATTATAATGCAAATACCTTTTTAATACATCGTAGGGCCCCAAATACTAGAAATTCCTGCTAACCGTGGCGTACTTTATTGCCTTTCAAATACCAAGATGGTAATGGCAATACAAATAGATTCATAACAAAGTTCTGCTTGGCCTTTACCGGAAATCCAAGCAATTGTCAATCCATAGCAATTTCCACACTACTCATCCCTATCTTGTAGTCACTAGATAGGTTACAGCATGGACCAAATCAAAACAAACCAATACAAAACGGGTAGAGGAACACTAGTAGTTCTTATAAAAAGAAAAGCATTTCAGCAATATTCAAAACACATGTTCTTATTTGAAACTTACTTGAAACTTATGTAGGCCAAAGGAAACCAAAATAATGAATTACTCACCTTTGCTCTTGTGTCTTTAAAGATTAGTGGATATTTGTGAGTGACAAAATACCTCCAAACCCTTGCTATATTCAAGCAAAGTAATCTTTAGAGTGGGGATTCTATATATATATGGAAGAGACTTTGTTTGAGGGGTTAAAAGAGTGCTTTTAAAGGTCTTTTGAAGGTGTTCTAAGAGTGACAATATTTATGGACGAATTTGCTTAACTATTTCCTAAAAATTTTTGGATTCCACCTATGATAAAAGGCCCAAATGTCCCTAAATAATTTATAAGCAACCAATGAGAATGGGTCTAATTGGAGGCACAAGAATTCATTTTCACAAATCAAGTTGCCAAGTGTCCTTAGATTTATCTCATATCGGAAGAATTTCCAATGAGTACAAGTGTCTTTAGATTTTTTCTTTATTGCTTAATGAGCCCTTCAACTTAATGTACTCAATGATTAAGTCCTTGTGCTTTCCACCGTATTGATATAAGCGTTGCATTTTCGGTTTAAATATCCTTTAGCCCCAAATTCGTTATCTGATTATACTTTGTCATTCCTATGGCCACCGTACTAACCGATAAAATTGTCAATATTAAACTCAATTTATCCTTTCATTTTTTTTTCAAGGTAAACATATTTACAAAGTCTTAGAAAATGTATAATTTATTATTCAATTACCAAGTTTCTTTATCGATTGCTACTAGTTAGATACTATGCAAGAAGTGAGCTAATTATTATCCAAAAATACCACTATGAAATTTTTGAATTTTTCCTTAGATTGTTACAATCTACCCCCTTAAAAGAATCTTGTCCTTGAAATTTAAAATTACCTATAAATAACTTGGGATATTGCTTCCTCATTTCATCCTCTCGTTCCTATGTTTCTTCTTCTAAGATTTCACTTTTCCAGATCGGAAGAGCACACTAGAGGTACTTCTTTTCTGTGTAGCCATTTTGTTTCCCGCATTAGGATTTTCACGGGCCATTCCTGCAAAGTTAAGTCAGGCTGTGTAGCAGAAGGAGTTTCTGAAAGTACATGAGAAGGAGCCAATATATCTTTTCTTAATGTTGAGATACGAAACACCGGATGGATCCGACTCCGATCTTCTGGCAACTTCAATTCATAAGCTATTTCTCCAATGCTCCTTATTATTTCAAATGGCCTAATGTAATGAGGAGTCAATTTGCCTAGTTTTCCAAAGCAGAGGAGTTGCTTTATTGGAGATATTTTGACAAATACTTGATCTCCAATCTTGAATTCCAGTGGCCATTGTCTTTGATCCACGTAACTTTTCTAACAGTCTTGTGCGGCTTTCAACTTTTCCTTTATCCTATCCACCACCTTGATCATCTCTTCCAACATCTTTGAACTGATTATTTACTTTTCTCCCACTTCATTTCAGTACAATGGTGATCTGCATTTTCTTCCACATAATGCTTCGTACGGTCCTATTTGAATTGAGGAATGATAACTATTGTTGTATGAAAACTCCGCCAATGGTAAACAATGATCCCATTTTTGAGGAAATTCCAAAGCACATGCTCGAAGCATGTCTTCAAGAGTTTGGATAGTATGTTTGGATTGACTATCAGTTTGGGGATGAAAGACAGTACTAAAATTTAATCGTGTCCCCAAGATTTGGTGAACTTTTTTCCAAAATCGCGATAAGAATCGCGGGTCCCTGTCAGAGATGATAGAAGCTGAAACATTGTGCAATCTAACAATTTCCCAAATATATAACTCGACAAGTTGCTCCATTTTAAAGGTTATCTTAATAGGAATGAAGTGTGCCAACTTGTTAGGCGATCTACAATTACCCATATAGCATCATATCCTTTAAGGACTCTTGATAATCCACTAACAAAAACCATTGTGATCTTTTCCCATTTCCATTTGGAAATCTCCAATGGTTGTAATATTCCAGCTGGCTGTTGATATTCTGCCTTTATTTGTTGACAAATAAGGCACTTAGATACAAACTCCGCAATATACCGTTTCATGTCGGGCCGCCAATATAATTTCTTTATATCTCGGTACATCTTAGTGGACCTGGGACATAGAGTATATGGTGTGCTGTGCGCTTCCTCTAGAACACTTTCTCGTATATTTCCTATTTCTGGTACATATACTTTATCTTTGTACCTCAATAGCCCTTGACTTGACACATTATAAAGAGACTACCATATTCGCCTTTCCTGGGTAGTAGTTGATTGCAGCATATTCAGCTCTTTTTGGGTAAAGAAAAACTTCAAACTTTTATGATCCGTATAAATTTCACACTTTGTTCCATAGAGATAGTGTCGCCAGACCTTCAGGCAAACACTATAGCGGCTACTTCTAGGTCGTGAGTGGGGTAGTTCTTTTCATAAGGCTTCTATTGTCTAGATGCAAAGGCCACGACTTTGTCATTTTGCATTAGCACGCATCCGATTCCGTACTTGGATACATCACTATAAATAATAAACTTACTGCCTTCCTCAGGATTGGTAAGGATATGGGCAGTGGTTAGCCGCTTCTTTAACTCTTCAAAGCTTTTTTCATAGTCCTCCGTCCGCCTAAACTATAAATTATTCTTGGTTAGCCGTGTGAGAAGAACTGCGATCTTTGAAAAGTCGTTAACAAATCTCTGATAGTATCCGGCCAATCCCAAGAAACTTCGTACTTCGATAGGAGTTATAGGTTGAGGCCAATTTATTATGGCTTCCACTTTGCTAGGGTCAATTGAAATCTCTCTTTGATACACCACATGACCAAGGAAAATTAGTTTCTCAGTCCAAAATTCACATTTCGAAAATTTTGCATACAATTGTTTTGCTTTTAAAGTTTGCAGGACCAAATGTAAGTGCTTGCCGTGCTCTTTTCGAGACCTTGAATAGATCAATATATCGTCAGTAAACATGATTACGAATTTATCTAAATATTCCTTGAATACTCGATTCATAAGATCCATAAAGGCCACTGGAGCATTTGTCAAGTCAAAGGGCATGACCAAAAATTCAAAATGTCCATACCTTGTGGTAAAGGCGGACTTGGGAATATCCTCCTCTTCTATTTTCAATTGAGAGTACCCGGATCGTAAATCAATTTTTGCAAAGATTGCTGACCCTTTTAGTTGGTCCAATAAATCATCAATACGTAGGAGTGGGTACTTGTTCTTTATTATAACCTTATTTAACCCCCGATAATCAATACACATCCACATAGAACCATCCTCTTTCTTTACAAATAGAACATGTGCACCCCAAGGAGACGTGCTTGGTCAGATAAAGCCTTTATTGAGTAGTTCGTCTAATTAGATTCGAAGTTCCTTTAATTCAGTTGTGACATACGATACGGAGCTTTGGAGATTGGCTCAGTACTAAGGTATATCTCGATACCGAATTTGACCTCATGATCTAGGGGTAATCTGGGTAATTCATCTTGAAATACATCCAGATACTCTTCAACTATAGGTAATGACGAAATTGAGACAGGATTTTTCGCTTTATTCTGATGTAAACTGACCTAAAAACCCAAATGTCCTTGTTTTAGAAGTTTGTGGGCTTGGAAGGCTGAAATTATTGTCCGGGTACCTTTTAGAGGCTTCGGAAATGATATAGGGTTCGTTTTTGGAAATTTTAGGGTTCAGGCTTGGCAATCAATAGTCTCCTCATTCTTAGATAACCATTCTATTCCCTAGATCATATCGAAATCTATGAGGTAAAAAAGAATTAAATCTACCAGATATATGTCATCTTTTATTTGAATTTTAGCATTTGACATAAAATACTTTGCCACATAGGTTACTTTGCCACATAGGTTACTCTGGAAGGTAATGTCACATTTATTTCTAATGACAATGGAAGTATTGTAAATTTTTGCATTTCGAGCAATATTATAAGGAATGAATGAATATGTAGCACTGGAGTCAAATAGAGTGTATACAGGTCTACCATAAATTCGTACCTGTAATAACGTCATTGCTAATAGTGGCGTCCGGCTGGAGTATGGCAGAAACCCTTCCTATGGGATTGTTTGGCATCTTTAACCATATGCCCTTCCTTGCCGCATCTATAGTAGAGACCCAATTCTTTTCGACAAGGGCTAGGATGTATCTTGTTACAGGTTGGGCACCGTAGTAAATTGTTCCTCATTGACTCTCCTTGGGTGTTTGATCTCTTATTGTTGGTTTAGCCCTTCGCATTTTGATTAGTGTCAAAATTTGAGCTTTAATAAATCATTTATAAGGCACTATATGTTTATTTGATAGTAATCCAACCATTTTGTTGAGGCAAATCGATTTTCATGCTACAAGTTCATTTTGTATGAATACATGTCCTAAAAAGTAATTAATTAAAGTATGTATTCACATGGATATTGGAAAGTATTGTACATGAAAAAATGGTACTTATTGATGTATTTTTATGTTGCAAGTGTCGAAAGTTCATGGCGCAAGTCGATCAAGACAAGTCTAGATGTTCAACAATTGCGTCGACTGTGGGCAAGTGTCAAAGAAATCATGATATATTGAGTTCTAGTGGTCCAATGAAGATGATTCAAATGGGATTGGAATGATAACTTAAACATACACAAAAGCATTCCATATGACTAGATTCAAATTCGGTTCACAAAGTAGTTAAAAGTCATCATCAAGTCCAAGCTGTGTTCTTATCAAGATAAGATGTTGACTAATGGGTAGCCTTCACTATTTTGATCATATCTGGAGTTATAGATATTGGATTGGTGTGATTCAAGTTTAAGAATAAAGATAAGAGATCTATATACAATCTCCATCTTTATCACTTTCCCAGATTCAGAGTGTAAGTCGATCAAAAGACGGCCAAGAGGAGAGAATAAGAACAGTTTGACAGTCAAACTTTCCGTCTGTACAGCTGTTGGTTTTTCATGGATATATCGAGCTGTAGTTATCCAAATCTTATGATTCTTACTCCATTAAAAAGATAATTTGATGATATAAATATCATATTTTATCATCCAATTCTGAATCTGGACCAAAGAGCCTCAAAAATCGCCTAAAATTTGAAAGTTGATGCATTCACCTGATGGCTGCTGGACAAGTGTGCAGCCCTGACTATTTTGGACATATCTCGGCCTACAAAATCCCAATTGGCCTGAAATTTTTTCCAACACATCGCCAAATCATTAACACAGAAGTTTTAATTGGTGACAAGTCTAAATTCGATGAATATAATCAACAAAATACAGCTCAAACTTGCATACGATTTGCTGGAGCCAGCCTGGCATGAGGAAAGTTGCAAGAAGAAAGTTGTCCGATTTTCTCTATATAAAGAGCATTCTTGTGGTCATTCAAGAGAAGAAGATTTTGAGAGAGAAAAATACATAGGGAAGGAAGTTTTTGGGAGAGAAAAATACATAGGAGGAGGAGGAGGAGGCCGAGAGGCCGACTTTGGGACGAGCAAACGCTAGATGTGAAAGATAACTTCTCCTATTCGGTTTTTTTAATTCCTATCTCATGTATCTTTAATTTTTATTGTTACCTAGGTGAATGATGAAATCATGTTAGTTATATAACTCTCTATTTTGTTATTGATTCCAAATATTATGTGCTCTAAGCGTCCATGATTTCGGTTTCATTAATGATAAATTATGCTTTCATCCCTAATATCAAGTATTATTGATTGTTAGAAAATTTATCCACGCTTGGTTTTGAAAGTTCAACACGTGATTTTATTTGACTGCTTGTGATTCATTAAGTTGTTTACATGTAGTGCTTAGAGAATTACATACTTGAAGAGAAAGGGGATCTACATTAGATTAGTTATATTTTGACCTTAACGATAAATTACTTGCGGTAATAAAAGATTATTTCTTATTATTACTCACATATTGGAATCAATACAAGATATGAATTATTTACTATACATTAGTGGAATCTGCAACCTTGGTAATGTTTATCCTCTGGAATTTTTTTGTAAACGTTCTTGTTTTTACTAGTTTATATTTTACTTATCAAATCTTGAAAATCATTTGGCGCTAGGTTAGAGTTAGATCTAATTTAAATTCATTGAGTTGTTCCATATTTATAGCAATCTTCGTGGGATCGACCTCGTTACTCATGTTTCTATATTCTAATCGATTCGTGTGCTTGCGAGTATTTAAAATTGACACAACACATTTCCATAGGGCCTCTTATTTCCTCTATTTCCATTTTTTCCGAAGAACTCTATTTTTGATTGCCACTTGAACCTTGGGAATAACGGGCTCGATTTTTCTTTACTCAAAAAATTTATGATTCCGCCTGTTCTGCAAGAAGCGCTCAGTCCATAACAGCGGCAAAACTCAATCCTTGAATTCCCGACATTATGACATCTCTAGCCAACTTGGGCTTCAATCCTTCAACAAATTCGTTTACTTTTAATTCCGCGGTCCCCAACATATGAGTAGCAAACCAGGATAATTCCTCAAAATTCTGAGCATATTCCGATACCATCAGTTGGTTTTGCTTAAGATGGATGAATTCATTCAATTTCTGATTTCTTGCAGTAGTAGAGAAATATTTGGTACGGAATTTCTCATGAAATTCCTCCCAAGTTATTTCTTCGCTTTCTCCCATACTCGCTAAAGTTTTCCACTTGTAGTCAACATTCTCTCTCAATATAAAGGTAGCGCAATTTACCTTTTTAGGATCAGGGACATGAGCATAGGTAAACATCCTCTCAATCGTCCGTATCCAATTTTTCGGTTCTATTGGATCCTTCGCTTCCTCAAAAATAAGGGGCTTGAGGCGACGGAATCGTTCTGTTGCAACATTTTTATCATCCTTGTTTTGGGATAATTCTCCATTAGAATTTTGTTGGAGTAATTGATCAATTTAATGGGCTTATTGATTCACAAGTTGAGTCAATCGTTCTAGGACCTGGTTGGTGCTTTCTTTCTGAGACATGTTTCTATGCCTGATCACAAATTAAAAAAAAATTGGTTAAAATCTAGCACTATAGACTGTTTGACAATTTACTCTTTAGTCGGCCACGTTGGTCATTTGCGAACACATAATGCTTCATAAGGTAAGCTATTCACCAATTAATTTCCCAAAATTATTCTTTTAAAAGAAATTTATCAAGAATGAGAAATTTAATCAAGTAATAACAAAATGTATAAAATCACGGCTTAAGTCATGTATAAGTGGACTTTGTTATGAAATCAAAGCTTAAATTTTTTTTTTTAGAAATTAACAATTCAATTTATAAATCAATTCTGAAATATTAAAACTTGGTTTTTTTGTATAAAATGGCTAAACGAGGCTCCTTTAATTCCAATAAGAGACAATTAGATTTAAGGTTTAAAGAAATCACAACATTAAATAGATATATATTTTTTTCCTTCAAAATTATGCTTTTAGTAATTGACCGAGAAATGAGAAGTTTCATTAGTCACATAATAATTGAACATGCAAACCAAAATTTGTTATACACATTAGTAGGTCCTATTAAGATCGGAAGAGCTAAAATATTAAAGAAATTAGTATTAGAAAATATGCTAAACAAAACTAAATTTTTCTTTAAGATAAAATACTCAAAAGAAAATTTTCTAATAAAGTATGGACCAACCTTGATGAAAAGGGCCAACTTCAGGGCTTAAAAGTCATAATTTAAACGTTTTGACTGATTTGCATGAAAACAAGAAATTCAGGACCTCGGTGCAATTTTCAGAAAGAAGGGACTTGGGTGCCATGTGACCACATGCTTCCTACATACAGCCGCATGGAAGCGGCCCCAAAGTTTCTACCCAGAAGCAGAAACTTCCATACGGGTGAGCTGCGGGCGCCCGTGGTTTTGCATTTGGCAGACGAGTGGTGCGCCCATACCGTGCGGACAACATGCATGCCTATCCTTTAGCTTTATTTTCGGTCTATTTTTCGCACTTTCTTCTTGGTCATT
>CAVNYN010269506.1:0-40512 GCA_963692815.1 Nyctanthes arbor-tristis
GTGCTCTTCCGATCTTTATATTCAATTTGCCAACACTCTGCAGGTTTATATATCCCTGAAGAATAGGATGTCTTTCAATTGTGAGAACCAGACGATCAGCCCCAATTAGATTCGACGCCTCACAAACACCAAAAATATAGTCCCGAAAAATTCTTTATGAGAGATCGGAAGAGCGTATTGGGAATGGGACTTACATGGATTGATCTGATCTTCGGATTTTCTTCTCCGGCGCTTGTTCCATGCAGAGACTAAACTAAAAGGCATGATTTTTGCTTCTCTTTTTCGAAAAAAAGACAAATTACATCTCATGAAACTAGTAACAGAAGAAAATCAGGAGGAAAAAAAAATCTTGTAGTATCGAAATATCAGAACTTCATATCAGAAACAAACAATGGGAAAGAAGAAAAGGAAAAGCAGATGATCACTATTGCACAACTAAATAACTCGAATCAAGTCCAAATTGAAGACAAATACAGAGTATTTAGCAGAAAACATAGTATTAAGTAGTACAAGAATCCAGCCGGAGTACGTAGAAAGCAAGGTAAAATGTTAGCTTTGCGAAATACTCAAACATAATCAGACTCTACCAACCTGAACTTCTCACTTGAAGAAAAAGAAAAAGCAAGCAAAGGAAAAAAAGGTGGTACTACTTGCTTACCTTTGAATGAGATATTGTGGGGCATCAGCTTAGAGCTTGTTTGGTAGCCTTAGAAAAAGCCAAAAATTCACTTCAAAAGTAAATATCTTCCACTTTCCCACCCTCGAACTGTCTTAATAACTATGCTTTTCTTACTTTTAAGTGAAAATCAAAATAGTTACACATTTAATGTAAGTTAAAACTAGTAACTTGTTCCCTATATTGACTAGAATAATTAAGAAGAAAGTATTTCATCTCTAGACTTATTTTATGAACGTTTGTAAAGCTGAAACAAACATGGCCTATGTTTGAAAAGGAAAGACAAACTGCAACCTCTTCATAGAAGAAAATTTCCCCTTCTTATGTTTGTATATTGGAAAATTTTCAGGTTGCTGTTCAAAGGTTGTTTTCGTTGATTTACAAGTTTTCTTCCTCTTTAAACTTTCTAGTTTACTGTTATTTAATGCAAATGTAATATATATTTTCTTTAACTAGCGTTTGTTGGTCTCTTGGTATATGTTTGCTAAATAGTGTTTATGAAATCATTGTTTTACTTGAATCACGTCTCATTCCGATTCGGGTACTTTATGATTGAATCATCTCGTCTAAGTAATTGAATGTCATAAAGAAAAACTTTTTCATTAATTTATGTCTGCAAAAGGCCACGAGATCAAATTTTTGTACCTTTCTTAGAGTTATATATGTTATATATGCACAATTTCCATCTAATTTTCTATGATGTCAATGTGGTTTTGTTTTTAGAGCACACGCGCTTATTTGGCAACACTTAATTTAGGGAAAACGGTGGGTCCTGGTGTTTTGTATAAATAGGTAAAAGTGATAGGTATACAGGCTTCGTAAAGGTTTATATAAAAATTGAAATTTTCATAAATCTGTGACAGGGGAATGTTGTTTTCAAGATGTAAATGGAGCTTACTTTTCTATTATTTATTTATTTATTTATTTTGGAAGAATCATATATTTGGCTTGAAACTTGAGCTAGGCTCGGCATTTCTAGGTTGACTAATGATAAACTTTCATATTAGTTCACAATTAGACTTCTACTCGTGCGTTACACATGTAGAGTTCTAAAGAAATTTTATATATAAAATATAACATAACTGTGCTTGTCAAGTTTAACGTCATAAAAAAACTGAAAAACACAACCTGCATGAAATTAATGTGCATCATATATTTGCAAGTAGCATACAATCAATTCATTATTTCGTTGACATAGTTTTAAATTCTTGTTATTAATCTATCGATATCTCGATGAACAAATAATTTTTTTATTAATTCTATATTTAGTTTCAAAACTCGATAGCATAATTCTATATTTAGTTTCACACTCGTGCATTTACGGATATACTATATATGCTTCACAACCGTGCGTTTTATGGACATATTATAGTGACAAAGTAAAATACAATAGAGTGGGAGAATATAAAATCATGAAATTATATAATCGAACAAAGCAAAATTGAAATTCATTAGGTATATATGAGATATATCTAACCACAATGTAATACATAGATAGAATCCCAAAATAAAAATATTAAATTAAATTATTAAAATGAAAAATATAATAATAAGGAAAAATATAATAATAATATTAAAATCTCGATTGATATATTATCTATTTTCATGTAATTAAAATCCTTTAGGCAAATATAATATATAGCTAACAAAAATATAACATGTAGATATAGTATCAAAATGAAAATATTAAATTAAAAGGTTAAAAGGAAAAGTATAATAATTGAACCAATAATTTTTTTATTAATTTCTTTTTTTATTTCTTTTAAAGACAATAAAATCCGATAGTATTATATATTAGTTTCACACTCGTACATTTCACGGACACAATATGTTTCACACCAGTGCGTTTCACGGACATATTATGCTGACAAAATAAAATATAATGGAGTAGGAGAATATAAAATGAGAAAATTACATAACCGAACAAAGTAAAATTAAAATCTATTAGGCAAATATGAGATATATCTAACGAAAATGTAATTTATAGATAGAGTTTCAAAATAAAAGTATTAAATTAAATGACTAAAAGGAAAAGTAATATTGAAATCAAGATTGATATATTATCTATTTTCATGTAATTCAAACTCATTAAGTAAATGTGAGATATATTTAATCAAAATGTAATATGTAGATAGAGTTTTAAAATATAAATATGAAAATAAATGATTAAAAGGAAAAACATAACAATAAGAAAAAGTAATAAATGAACCAATAATTTTTTATTAATTTTTATTTTTTATTTCCTTTAAAGGCAATAAAACCCAATAGTATAATCTATATTAGGTTCTCGCATGTACATTTACGGACTACTATTTTTAACACTCATGCATTTAATGGATATATTATGCTGAGAAAGAAAAATATAATGTAACACCCCGAAAATTTCTACAAATTAAACAACGAAATTGTTGTTTTACTTGAATATTTTTGTAGGATTTCGTGAAAATTAAAAGATTGATATTCAATTGATGTTAAAGAAAGAATTTGGTTCATAATTAACATAAACTAAAGTGTAGTAACTTAATTGACATAAATCAAAGTTCGGTGGCTTAATTGAAGAATGAGACAAAGCACAAGGATTTCTCAGATAAATTCCCGCCAAGTGTGCGGTACCATATCGCGCCACGTGTCACGATTTGATTAGCGGAACTCAAATTTTATTAAAACTAACTCAATTCCAACTATTATATAAAGGGCCTTTGGGTCCTCAAGTTTCCCAAAGACCCCAAACCATTCCCTTTCCCTCTAATAACCTTCCAAATTCGTCTAAAGTCATGGGAGGAAGAAAATCTACCCTAAAAACTCTTTATAAAACTTATTTATCCTTTGAAATGGTCCCTTACCATATATGGAAGGATTATAGCTTGAAAAATAGCTTTAATCAAGGTTTTAATGACGTTTTTCTACTTGATATTATTCGAAGAAGATTTAAGGTGAGTAACACGTGTCTTGGCTCTATCATTTTCCATCCCTTTGCTCTGTTCTTCTCTTTGTATCTTGAATCTCTCTCTTTTGGAACTTGTGCTCTCCTTTAATTGAATTAGCCTTTGATATTTGATGGTGCACCATTATTTTGGATAAATGATTGTTCTTTGCTCTTGGCCATCGCTAGTGACGCCATAAACTCGTTTTGCTCTGCTATCTGAATTGTTTTATGGCCCTGCTGTGTGGTCTCGGCCATTCTGATCTGTTATTGGATTGTATGACTTACAGGTGGAGGCTAAACTAGTAATGTGCTCGAACTTCATATCTTTGTATCTGTGTATCTTTGTGGATGACCTCTTTGTGCATAAAGCGACTCCTCTTCTGTATTGTTTTCTGTGGGCCAAAACATGTTGTTATTCACTGGGTACTTTGTACTCACTCCCTATCTTCTACAATCCTGTAAGTATTGAATTTAGAGCTATGTGGCCGGATCGTCCCAAAGCTCTTCCGATCTTACATGTATGTGATCGAGACTTCGGTGTGTGCGGCCGAGGTTTCGTTGTGGGTAGCCCACGAAACATTTAATCATCAGAGTGCGCAGCGAAAGCGCTTCGATATTCTAAACTGTATTTGTATCAATTTGTAACCGTTCAAGGCTTCCGCTACTGTTAAAATTCCGTTCGCGACATATAATATATTAGGAGAATATAAAATCATAAAATTATACAATCAGACATAGTAAAATTGATTAAAATGTAATGTGTAGATAGAGTTATTAAATGAAAATATTAAATTCATATATAGATAGAGTTCTAAAATAAAAATATTAAATGTAATTTGTAGATAGAATTGTGAAATAAAATTATTAAATTAATATTTACATAGAGTCCCAAAATAAAAATGTTAAATGTAATATGTAATATGTAGATAGAGTTCTGAAATAAAAATATTAAATTAATATGTAGATAGAGTGTCAAAATAAAAATATTAAATTAATTGATTAAAAGGAAAAACATAACAATAAGAAAAAATATAATAAATGAACCGTAATTTTTTTTATTAATTCTTATTTTTTATTTCATTTAAATGCAATAAAACATGATAGTATAATCTATATTAGTTTCACACCCGTACATTTAAAGACTGCTATATTTAATACTCATGCATTTTATGGATATATTATGCTGAGAAAGTAAAATATAATATATTAGGAGAACATAAAATCATGAAATTATACAATCAGACATAATAAAATTGATTAAAATGTAATATGTAGATAGCGTTCTGAAATAAAAATATTAAATTAATATATAGATAGAGTCTCAAAATAAAAATATTAAATGTAATATGTAGATAGAGTTACAAAATAAAAATATTAAATTAATTGATTAAAAGGAAAAATATAACAATAAAGAAAAATATATAATATTAATAATGATTACATTATCAATTTATTTTTTTAAAGGAGCCCCGATAATGAGCGGAAAAATTATTTTTAATTGAGCCTACAATCTAATTGAGTCAGACAAACTATTAATTAATATATATATATATCAATAATTTTATTTTACCTATACGCATACATGTTATTATGTATGTGTGTATATGTGTCAAACATCTAAACTACAAGTACACACACTTGTAGCTTATATGTAGTACCCCACACTTATAGCTTATATCTGTGTCATGTGTTACACACATGCATAATAACAATGTATGCGTGGGCAAAATAAAATTCTTGATGGATATAGATTAGTTCGCCAGTTGTATATTAAAAAGAAGGGTAAAAACTGTTAATTAAGGTATTTAAATAAGAGTAATGCTACACGTTCATATTAGTTTATCAATTAGTTCACCGATTTACAATTTTAACCCTAAAATAACTAAAACGCAAATTATTTAAATACCTTAATTAACAGTTTTACACTTCTTGTTAAAATATAACCGGTAAACTAATTGGTTAACTAATATGGAAGTTTATCAGTAATGCTACACGTCCTGTTTATTTACTAATTAGTTCACCGATTAGATCGTTTTAATATTAAAATAACTAAAACTCAAATTATTTAAATATTTTAATTGACAGTTTTACCCTTCTTATTAAAACATAAGTGGTAAACTAATTGATGAACTAATATGAAAGTTTATCATTACTCTTTAAATAAGAGTAATGCTACAGGTCCCTGTTAGTTTACCAATTAGCTCACCGGTTTACAATTTTAACCCTAAAATAACTAAAGTTCAAATTATTTAAATGCCTTAATTGGCAATTTTACTCTTTTTGTTAAAACTTAATCGGTAAACTAATTGGTGAACTAATATGAAAGTTTATCATTACCCTTTAAATAAGTGTAATACTACACGTCCCTATTAGTTTATCAATTAGTTCACCGGTTTACAATTTTAACCCTAAAATAACTAAAACTCAAATTATTTAAATGTCTTAATTGACAGTTTTACCCTTCTCGTTAAAATATAACTGGTAAACTAATTGATGAACTAATATAGAAGTTTATCATTACTCTTTAAATAAGAGAAATGTTAAACGCCCCTATTAGTTTACTAATTATAGTTCACTGATTTACAATTTTAATCTTAAAATAACTAAAACTCAAATTATTTAAATACCTTAATTGACAGTTTTACCCTTCTTGTTAAAATTGAGTTTTAGATATATAAGGTTAAAATTGTAAATCAGTGAACTAATTGGTAAGCTAATGAAGAAGTATGTCATTATTCTTCTAGGTTTGTCGGTAAATTCTTAAGTGTATACCACTAGTGTAGCATTACTATAAATAAATATACATCAGAAAAGAAAAGAAAAGAAAAAAATCGGGCACACGTAATTATTTAATTGCATTACAATACTTATTATAGCAGCACAAGAAACACCAAAACAAGAATCCAAAAATGAGCAACTTTTTAAATAGATATTGCCCAGTTCAAGATTGAGGGCCCCTGAAAAACACACCCTTGCAGGCTTATGTACAGTCTGTTCACATGAGAAATCATAATATTTTGCATGATTTCTTTGGCTTCATTTCTTGAAACACATCATTCGGGTTCTTTATTTTTCAAACTTGTGAATCTTCCTCTTGCAGAAGAAGCTCCTTTTCAGGTGGTACTGTTGAAGACATATTTCCCTTTTCGTTCTGCTTTTCTTCCTCTTTGATTTGTCCCCACATCACTGTGAAGTATCCCATTCCACACACAAATGCACCCATCATGCTGCATATATAATTTAGCAAGAAGATGATATTCTAATTAAAAGCATGAAAAACCACATATTAATTATTAAAGCATGAAGATAGCAAAACTTCTGGCGGCCTAATTATAACTTAGGAAGAAAAAGTACGATCACTTGATGTTTTGCTACGTTTTACACTTTTTCTGAACCATGTAATCAAATATATATAGTAAAACGTTCTGTGTTCTAAAAGAGTGTGACAAGAGAGGTAATTGCAAAAGCTTTGCAGGGGAAAAGTCATGAAGCACATATGGCTGATCTCTTGTTATGCTTTACGCTTTTTAGCTAGGACTACGACTATATATCAAATGTTACTATAAAACCCACTTTTCAATTGAAAATTTGGTCACTTCTTTAGATGGATAAAAAAGAGAAACATTTACCTTCCATAATGAAAAGTATCCGCAAAGAGTAAACAGCCAAATGCACTTGCAAAGAGAATTCCCAGTGGCTTAAATATAGGCACAAAATAGGGGCCTTTTGTTCTCATGCACCAGATGTGGATATTGCTACGGATCAAACTACTGAAAATTGCCTGTTAATTAATGAACCAAAATATACACATATTAGTTGCAACTACATGCACTTAATAATCAATTTATAATAGTTAATTCAAAAATAAGTGCCTTATTCTTACTGTTAAAACGATTACAAAGAGCCCGAAATTAAGTTCCAGTCTCCATGCATTGGGATCTCTTTCCATGAAGGCAGCAAATACAGCAGTTTGGAGTGTTCCAAATAAGCTATAAAAAGACATTATTTTCGTCACTTTTGGGTACATTTTGACAGTTCCCACCTGACCCATAAGAAAGCAATCTTAAGTAATCACTGAAACTAAATACTGAAAACTAGTAAATGTTTTCCGAATTATTCCCTTTATAAAAATTCACATTTTTAGATGAGATAGTTCATCATAGTATCACGTTTTTAGATGAGATAGTTCATCATGGTATCACGTAACACAAATTATCCATTTTAGTGAATATGGTAAAACTGTACTTAGACAAAAATTTTGAGTTCAAGTCTCGTTGTCATCTATTTATATATAGTTTTATTTGATGGAAAGAAGTGAAAGCAGGATATTTTATACTTACTTGAACAAGATTCCATACACAAAGAGCCAATGAAGATGCTGCAAACAAAATGCAACCAAGAACCCAATTTTCATGAGTTGACAAGAAGACCCAAAGCCGGTGTGGTGGCGCCGCTGCCAGTACTGCCGATAGTGCCGGAGTCGAATGGTTTCTTATGGGAGGACCGCGGTACAGAGTGAGTGAAGTTGCTCCCATTATCGATATTATGGTGCCGATTACTCTTGCTTGGCTGCCGGAACTTCTCCAATGGATTTTTGTTGTCCTATCCAAAAGATAATATTCATCATAATTATACTTGTAATAAAATATAGCGATCTTTGAAAGTAAGAAACAACCGTACTTGTCATGTTCTTCAGCACTAGGCTAGAGAACATGATCGATCGAGTACAAGTTTTTCCTACCTAACCCTTTGTGGTCAACTTGTTATAGGGTGTCCCACAAAGTTTATACCATTGGATACTATTGAAGTTCCTAATAGATTAATTAGTGGCCTACCATTTGGAAAACTTTTATTGGATTCTTGGGCTAGCGATCTCATGGAATCTTAATTAATTATTCAAATGACTCAATAATTGCGTCTTCATATAGGCCCAAAAAAAAAAAAGGTTTTTATTCCTTATAAAAAAAATGCTTCAGAGTACTGCGGGAGATAGACATCATTACCAATCAGTTTAAACTTATAGACGGTGTAAATAAATTTGTACGATCTCAATATATATTCAGTTGTTGCAGCTTGCAAGTTTGAGAAAGAACCTGGGAACTAGAGCGAGAAGGAAAGATAAAGCAGGGACTATATTGGCCATTGAAATTGCAACAATTGGAGAGCTGTAACGTAGACCAACAAAGGCAAGGTTCTGCGCTACTGTTACCCTGCAAAATTATTAATAATCCAAGAGAAAAATAATACATATTACTAGTCGAGTTTGATTGACAGACATATCTAAAACAATGTCTTGAGAAAAACAACAGATATTCCACCCTCGTGCTTTCAAATTAACACACGTTACTCGAAGATTATTCACTTATTTGAGTATATATCTTTCTCTTATTAAGTATTAACGCGTGCCATTTTGAAAGATATAGCATACTGGCACACATGTGCTCGCTCATGGAGAGAGACAAACCCGATTAAGCCAAGGAAGAACACTCGAACGAGAAAGGGTAAGGTCAACATTGGCGTTTCTAATCTGCAAAGAGAGAAAATCCTAGTGAAATTTCAAGCTATAGCTTTTAAGTGTCTGTTCTAAAAAATCTCATCAATCTCGAGTCAATTTCATCGTTCATGTTATTTTTTCGATATGTACGAGACATCTAACTCTAAGTGAAAGAGAAAGAGATCTTACATATCCCTATCATAAACAAAGGAATAAGGAAGCAATATGATGGAGGCAAGAGCATTAGTGTAGACAACAAATACACAAGGGCTTATTCCTTTAGCTATGACAGTGCTAGCCATTATAGTCAATCCAATAGTACAACCCTCCACCATCACCATCGCCGTGGACGGCAAAACTTCTCCCATTACAACCGGAAAACGCCCCATAATATCTCTCAACCACCACTTCTCTCTCTCTCTCTCTCTCTCTCTCTCTCTCTCTCTCTGAATATGTTTGTCTCCCAATCTTTGATCTCCTTAAATACCGGGAGATTGATCTTTCTAATAATTTCGAAAGTAGGACAGAGAAAGGAAAGAAATAAGAGTGTAACCCTTCATAAAAAGTTTTAGCTACTTGCAAACGTGAATGAGCAACTCGAGTGCCCCATGCAGAGCTAGGGAAGGCAACACAAATTAAATATCATAATTTTTTTTTTCTTTTTCCCCTATAAATTATACATATTCTAGTCGTGTCTCGGACAAAACTACTTGCGCACATGTTTTTCCTACAATTGAATCTAATATATTTAAGATATATTTCTCAATATATGTGTTACACTAAAAAAAAAAAAAGGGAAGAAATTTTGAGATCGGCAACTTTCATTAAGTTAACTATATTCTTTACAATATTAGAAACGAAAAATTACTAACCCTAAAGTGAATTCTACATATCCATACATCTGACAGATCTTCAACTACGTCATTCAAGCTTTACATGTCTCCTAGACAATTGTAAAGTTGATGTGTAAGGCTAGTATGCAATTATTGAATTATAAGAATATGTTAGCGTGGGGAGGGTGAAGTGCAGAGATCTATTGACACATAGAGGGTGCCTACGATTTTGACATCAAACGCACACAATTTTAATAAACATGCAACAGGAAAACTCAATATCAAAACTTTCGTCTAGCATAAAAACTTTGTTAATCTATTTGTATTAATATATACTAAAACTATAAAAAAAGATACATATATTTCCCTTGAACTGACTCCACCATGGTTCAACACACCTGACGTAATGAATATACTGGTTTTCATCATGTGGTTCATATTAATTAAGGCCCTACAAGAAAGGATTATTAAAGGATTTGGGTCCCTCTAATTACGTAAACCTCACTATTTGTTCTGTTTTGTAGTTTCCTATGGCTTCTATAACGACAAACACGTAAGCACTGGTATTTTTTTCTGTTCATTGATTGGTCATTTGTTTCCCCGTTCGTGTTCAGTGTAATAAGCAGTTGTTCTTATTTCAAGAATGGATATTAATTAACGGATAATTACAAGAGTTTGTTCTTGTCTATTTTACCTCAGCAGAATGAGTCACTAAACCTTTCTGACTAAGTACGTATAAAATTAATTAAAAGCAGTGCGCCACGGCAAGAAATGTCCAGTTATTAATAATCCTTATTTTTGTCTATTAGATTGAATTAATGAAGTGGGAACATAAGTTTAAAAATAATTTACAGATAGTAATTTTCAAGCACTACCATATTAATGCCTAAAAATAATTTACAGTCTCAAACCGATAGTAATTTTCAAGCACTACCATATTAATAGTGCTCATATGAACGCCATATGAATACATAGAGTCACGTGTCATTTATATATGTAGTCACATTACTTTATGGGTGCCACAACGGCACTTGTATGGGTACTAAAAAATCTTCACTCGAACTGATACTATTGACACTAGTGTACCTTGGCTCCTTGTAAATAAGATTGTTAACAGATTAATCAAATATTCAATTGACCAGCCAACAGTTATGATCCAACGCCATATATTTAGTGACGTTATACATCAAACGCCTATGTGGCACACATCTGCACGTCACATCACAGAGTATGACATGACGTGCCAGATGATACGCATTTGACGCGCCACATAAGCATTTGGCAATATACCAACAAGAGGTAAACAACCAATAATAATAATCTAATGTCAAATGTCTGGCGGCATAGATGTGTGCCATCTGGCACGTCACATTACATGATATGACGTGACGTGCTAAATAACACGCATCTGCATGTCACATCAGTGTCTGGAGGTGTTATACCGCCAAACATCTCACATTAGATCATTTTCAGGTCATCAACAGAACATTACTGTAAGTGATTTCTGACTGACCCCAAATCTCAACTTCCCATAGAAGAGAATAAATTCAGTTTACACAATGGCATATGCACAAAGGTTTAGGTGGAATGGTATTTCCAATATCATATACTAATCTTCACTGTACAAATAAAACACTTTTCAAAAGGACAACCCTTTAGGTCGTGGCACCATGTTCCTCTAAACTTTCCATTGTGCTTAATAATGCTTATCACATAACCTGTTTTTGACTTTTTACATCCTGCAGGCACACATGAGATGCTATTTAGCAAGAATACTGGCTATAACAAGTAAAATAAATTGCACACCGTGATACCAACCGTATAGACATTAATTTAACACTCACCCCCCGGCCAAAAAAAAAATACAATAACATCGTTTCCTTCTTCGTGTTGTCCAGTCCAGTAAAATATGAAAAATATATGCACCAGATATCACCGTCATTCACATTACGGTTGGTGTTTCATGTAGTCTCAGAGCGAGTTCATGTGTCCTGAGTGTGTGGAGTTTGAGATGAGAGGAAGAGATAAGATGTGCAGATAGACAGATAAGTCATACGTGAAGAAATGAATATGCACTTCGTTAATACGAAAGGATAAAACGATAATACAAAGTGTCTCCTCCTGCACAAAGGGTCGTACCTTTTAGCGCTAGCTGTATTGAATGCGGAGGAATGCTGACCTTTACAAAGAATAGGAGGAAATGTATACTGCTTGATTAACACTAGAGGGCAAGAATGAACCTGTCTCCTTGAAAACAACCCTTGGTGTGCTGTTTGACTGGTCTTACTTTTAGTTTCTATTTATTATTACTAGTAAAATGTTATGACCGAGTGAGATTCAGATATTTTTATGGTATGTTAGGTCAACGTATCCACTTATAATATATCAAGAGAAGTAAATGAAATATTGGGCTCAACGTATAGTCAGAATCTAATAAATTCCACAATATGTCAACGCTTCTAACATTCTGTTATTGATATCCAAAGCAGTTTTGATTCTCTGACTCCAAATAAACTATTTTACTTTCGGAATAAAACTATGGCAATAATGCTTGTATGTGAGAAAATTCAACTTGCTGAGAGTTAATTCATCTAAAAATCTTGTCAAGAAGTTACAAATTCTTTCCTCAAACTTTGTTTGAGATAAGCCTACACGACGCTCTTCCGATCTATAACAATTTTTTTAAGTTTAAACAGAATACGGATAGAAAATTCAGCAAGGCATTCTGATAAACCAATCCCTTCCTACATTATTGCTTTTAATTGCCATGTTCAACAAGACATCTGCCTCATCTACGAGCTTTATGTAATAACAAAATACCGCAATGATCTTGATTCTTGAAGTAGGTGAATAAGGATGCATAGAGAAACAAATTTATAAGTATTCATCAACAGATAATTAGTACTCTCAGCTTGTAAATGAGTTTTGTTGGGTCTTAGCCTGTTTTAGAGCTCTTTCAGCTTATATTCACACCTCCAAAAGGTGAGGTATAGTGTACCAAAGAGACTTTGAGGAAAACTTGGGATGTTACTGGGTATTAATGTGCTAGCTGATGTTAATTGAATTTAAGCAAGGTCTTAGTTAACAATTACAGAAAGAAAATCAGTCTAATAAGTTAAACCGACCCAAGATTAACAAGCAGTAAGTGAAGAAAATCAAGTTAAACAACAATCGAAAGAAGGTAAAAGATAATATAATATGATCAAAACTTCATTTCTTTTGATAGAACCAGCCGAACATATGAGTTGACAAAGACTTATATGACTCGTGGGAGCAAGAGACAAGACTGCCACAAGAGCATCTCCAAGGAGACTAAGTGCATTATTCTCCATGTCGGGAGGAAAATAGGGATGGGAGAACAAACACCTCCCATGGAGGCTGTGGAGTGAGAAGATAAGGAGACACGTGTACCAGAACAGTTGACTTAATTGGCAGGGAAGAAGAGAGAATGAAAAGAGAGTGTTAAAATGTTCAATATCGATCCTTATTATGCCACGTAGGCATTTTTGTGGCATGGAGACACTAATTTTTCACAATCTGTGATGCCATGGAGATTCTATAAGAGCATATCTAATGGATTGAAGAAATTCTGTCACAACAACCCAAAATGGTTACTTGGAAAAAGAAAGATGATTTTTAGCACACCCTTCACATTGAAAGGGGGTGCTTAACACCTTCAATTTGTTAATTTACACTTTAGCTCTCCATTATCTCTCAAAATCTCCATTGGATAAATCAATAACAATTAGACACATATTGGCCAACTAACTCCTCAATTCACAATGACATTGGAGATATTTTGTCTCGCTCTTTTGTTTTTCTTACAACGTATAAAGCAATCTATGGTATTGCATTGGAGATGCTCAAAGATCCTTGAAATACCAAAAATTTCTATGGGAAAACAAAAGGTTGCATGGTTAGAAGCCAACAAAGATTAGATTCTTGAAGATCAACGTTATTGCTTCCAACAATTACGGGAGATTAGCGGTGGCATTTCAGACCAGCAAGACAGAACCTTAACCTACAAATCACAATCTTTGGCAAACAAACAGAAACTGCTTGAGTAGTGATTCGGTTTTAATCGTCTTAATTTTCAGGCAAACAAACAAAAAAGAGTGTGCTCGTGTGCTAAGCTTCTTGCAGTGGGAGCGGAGGCGGGAGCCAAATCCGAGGTTTGCAAGTTTGAGGGTTTTAGCATCCCATATTTGGTTTGAAGAAAATGTTCTATTTCGATTCTTGAATGCCTGAAAATTTCAGTACAATTGATAAATCGGCTGAGAATAGGCTTCGTTGGCAACCAATTAATGAAGTTGGATTATTAATGGCAAAATTAGCGTATTTAACCCCAACCTTTCATCTTATTGTGCAATCTAACCTTAACATTTAAAACTTGATAATTCTAACCTCAAATCTCACTTTTCTAGCGTAATATAACATTTTTTTTAATTTAAAAGATATCTAAAAAAATTAACTGATGATCCACCCCACTATCTGCACAATGCAGGGTAGGCGCATACTAGATTGATGTAAGGGTGGGCTGTACGAGAGAGGGAAACTTCAATTTCGTTTTGTTTATTCTTCAATTTCAATAACCCATCCGAATTTCAATTACCAGGTGAGATCCTTATAAAACATTCGGTTTCCCATTTTGCAACTATCTTTTCTCTTAATTCTTATTTTACCCATATTTCTTATTGCACCCTATTTATTATATGTCATTAATCCTTTTTTGTCCTCATTATTATTTGCCATTAACTTCTCTTCTAAAACTTTTTTTTTTATTTGTGGTTAATTTTAGTTCCTTTTAGTTTATTCTTCAATTCTAATCACCCACCCAACTTTCAATTACTATCATATACAACTGTGTCAATACGTCCTACATAGTTATAAGTCTTTTTTTAGACCATGTTATAGCCACCAGCACTAAATAAAGAACAAAATACATACTCGAAAACCATTGTTGCCGTCATTACTACTCTAAAATATTTTGTTACTATTATGTGATTATTATTAATCTTATGTTATCGTCTGACGTGCAATGCACATCTAAATTACTCGTGTGTTAAATGTTGTAGTGCCAAAAAGTAGAGAGGAGTAGGGTCATGGGAGAGAAGTCAGCAATTTCTTCTTATGGTGCGTTTGATTACAAGTATGAAATTTACTTGAAAGAAAATATTTCTGTGTCAATTGAAATACTATAGAGAATAAATTATAACGTGTTTGATTGAAAGTGTAATTCACGATAAAAGTTTGAATTACCTAGAAAACAAAAAACTTACACGCCCATAAGAAAAAATGTTTTCCTCAACTAAAAGGTGGAAAAAAATTTCTATGGAAAAAATGTCAATCAAATACCATAAAAGAAAAAATAAAGATGGAAATAACTATTTTCCATGGAAAATCTATGCCATTCAAACACACCCTTAGTGTTATAGAGGGGAAGAAAATCCAGAAAGTAGAAAGGAAGCACTATTTTCCCCTGTCTTTAAGACAAGGGAAGGAAATGGTATGAATAATTTATGGGCTTTCATAAATTCTATCATTGTCTTCCCTCTAACGTTCAACAAAAGCATACTATATGAAAATGAATACGATAATAACAAGGGCTAGGCACAATTCTTAAAAACCAACCAGACAGAGATCTGATTGGTTTGGTTTCTTGGCAAATTGACTGAGTTGGTTTTCAATTTAGTGGTTTTACACTATTATTATTGGGCTAGGTTGGGTGGATTGTAAAATGCACGTAAAATCACTCGATCCATTTGTTTTTATTATATTATCCCCATTAAACAATCCTCACCCTTATCTTCAATCTCGGTGTTTGTCTCCTCCAATCTTTTCTGATAGTTGATTATTCACAGCCTCATTAGAATTTTTTTTTTTTTTTTAAAAACCGATTGTTTCTTGCCTTGCTTCGGGCTGGGTATCAGGTTAGGCAAGTCGGGTTTGATCCCAACCCAAACCCTACCAGACAAGATTCCAGGTTTCACATCCAGGAACTGAGTCGATCGGACTCGGTGAGTCAATCCGAGTCAACTCGAGTTGAGTCGGGTTCTCTGCTTGGGCCGGTACAATAAAAAAAAAATTAAAGATCAGCAGTTTGGTCTTCCTCTTCCCTACCTGTAAATTCATCCTCTGTGCTTAAGCACCAGAGATGCCACACTGAAGGGGATCCGATTTTAATGCTTGGAAAAGGTAAAGAAATCTAGCCACATTTGTTCATCTTGGCATTTGATGTGATTATTAGCTCTGGTCAGTTCCTATCATTAACTGGCATTTTGTGAATTTATGCAGAGAATCCTCTCCATTTTTTATCAGGGAAGCAGCACCAGTAGTGGGAGCCGCAGTAGCAGCGGAATGGAGGGTCATGGCGCGGTGGTGGTCGAGTTGACGGCAACAACAGTAGAGGATGGTTTCGTTCGTCTGTGCAGTGGAGAGTGGAGGAACTCAGGAAAGGAATTGTATTGAATTTGATTTAAGGTTTGTGTGACTCTTTGTGCAATGAAAGGAATTGTATTGGAATTTGGAATGAAAACAGTGTATTGAAATTGTATTGTTTGACTTATAAACGATTTTGATTTTCATGGAATAAATAAATAAATAAATTCGGGTTGAACGGGTCTAACCCGACTCGGGCTTGCCGAGTCAGCTTACGCAGGTTGAACCCGCTTGTACACCCACAACCCGAAACCCGACTCGACCCGAGTCGGGTTCTCTACTTCTAAACCCGCTACCGACCCGGTTTTCTCTAAAGCCCAGCCTAACCTGTCCCACTACGGGTCAGACGGTCGGGTTTTTGGGTTGACGGATCCTTTGCCCAGCCCTAGCCTTGCTGGAACATCTCCACAATTTCAATTGGGTCGACATTTCTTCTCTCAAAACGAGTCACCAATCCATTGATTTTGTTTTCAATTCTTTAAAGTTCAACTCTTCCCATTCTCTTTTACCTTTTTCACAAGCCACAAGAGGAGAAATCATGTATCAACTCGGAGTGGAAAGAATGCACATATGGAAAAATTGCATGTGGGGCTAAACTATTAAATGGGTTATCAAATTCTTTCTGCAAATTACAAATGTAGGAACAATAAGATCGTAGATTTCTATTTTTCTTTCAAGAAAATGGTAGTTTTCTGTTAATATAACAGGTTTAAGACATCCGAAGAATTGATACATACAAAATTAGATAGTAACAAAATACATGTAGGAATAGGTTACGTAGATATTTTAGTAAAGATAATGGCAAAGGAAGAAGTTGATATTAAGGAACTTCAAGAGTAGGCACAGCTTACCGACCTGAGCCTGGTCTAAAAATTTGGCATTTCTACTTAAAAGGACGGCGTGCACCTTGGACTTGAAAAATGTGAGTGCAACTTAGTACAATTTATTGAGAAGGAAGTGAGAGAATTGGTACTTTAGATAGAAGAATTACATATGATGATTTTGTTTGTGCATTCAAAGGGATTGTCGGCGCCGTTGATTAAGTCCATTCTCAAAACAAGCGGCTCAAGAACTTGAAACCCACATATGTTCTACTCAAAGACGGCATATTCAAGGTTCTAAACATCGGCGGGAAACAGGAAACTGACTTCATTAAGTACATCTACATACATATAAGCATTAAATTCAATGTTAAATGTACTTTCTATAATTTATTTTTTAGTATAGTTTTCAGGTCATACAATGAGATGATTGGAGGAAGTAGCAGTGTGGCCGATGACATGTTCCGATTGGGCGTTATTTTATACTTTCGTTTAACTGAAAAATTTCCTTCTCGACTATAAAAAGGGGGTACAAAGCAGAATTATAAAAAAGTGACAGCGATTAAGAGAGAACACTTGACAAGAATTTACAATCTTTTAGGATGCATGAGACCAAAGATCTATTAGAAAATCTTTTGAGCAAGCACAACATTTTATTGGTTTGTGCATTTATTTGTTCGTGTCATTTTTATTATTGTTATTATTTTAAAGGAGGGTGGGATTTGACAGATAAAAACCAAAATGATTCTCTTGACTTGAAAATCCAACTATGTAATAAGTGCCGATGTGCAATTGACTCCAATTTTCATCACCCAAAACAACACTCTTGGAATAGTTTTTTGAATCAGTACAAAAACTTAGTCTAATCATTCAGAAAAAGGAAAAGAAAAAAATTAATAACCTATTTTACGGTGCATTGATTGTATAGTATTAATTATAATGTTAAATGTGTAAGTATTCTATCACAAATAATGCACCACCCTTTTATGTGAGAATTAAAAAACAAAAAGAAAAAAAAAAGAAGGAATTTTCTCACAGAGTTGAGCAATGCTGATTCTAAAAAAGGGGATAAACTAAGACACATCTAATAGCAATAACTAATTGTTTCACAAAAATTGAATAAAAGGTCTTGAAATCAATAAGGTGGGACAAATTGTGTGTTGATTCACAAATCATTACGGATATGAAGAACATGGATGAAGTGATTATAATGGCACAAGTCTTCAGAGTTTAGTACGTTTCATATGGAATCTCTCTATCACCCTGAAACACCATTGAACTCAGGTATTAAAACACATTTGTAGTTTACTGGTGTATATAACTATTTTGAGGCTATCTATTCTAGTCTTTGGGTAGAGCTCTACAATGAATTTCTCTTTCCAAATTTACATAGGACAATGCCTAGTCTAAGGAAATACTACTATACACCCGCCGCACTTCCTAGAACAAGGACAAGTTTATTTAGTAGATCTATAAAAGTAGCAGGACGGAGGTAGCCTATCTTCTTTGTGCTTAAGATGGATATTTTTTCTTGTTGATACTTTTGTTCTTGGCCACTACAATAGATGTGTAACAAAGTGATGTTCTTGTGGCCTACATGATTTTGTGAACTATATAAATTACATGGTTTTTATCAGTCAAAATAATTGTGTACCTGAAAATTTTATTGGTGGCCAAGAACAAAAGTATCAACAAGAAAAAATATCCATCAATTTTAACCCAAAATAATTGTGTACCTGAAAATTTTCAAGGCGGTCTATTTTATCAAGGCATGTGCATCTTACATCATCTTCCAAGATATCTTGAACTTTCTGCCACTGGCTATCAACCTACGGACAATAAACAAAAACAAATATAATGGAACTCAAACAACTCAAATAAAGATGCACAAGGGCAAGAAAGAGAAATCAATAAGAAATATAGTGAAGATGATACCTTTATTAAGGCACAGCTTTCCAGGAATTGCCTAAACTCCAACCTATTTCGTCGATACTCCTCTTCAGTCTTTGCGTTCTCCTGAACCTCAAACATGAATGACACATGAAAGAGATAGAAATATGCAAAGAATGCAGTTATATGCAAATCCAATAACTGTTGTCAACATCATGCATTAATTATGTACATTCTTCCCACCTTGCCTATTTAATCAACACCTAAACCAGAAGTAGAGACTTACACAAGACATTATGTACAAATGCAATGCACATAACAAAAAAGGGTTCTCCCACGTGCGAGTTTAAAACCTAAAACAGATGAAGATCCTAAAGTAAAGAACATAATAAGAAAATATATCTAATATAAATTAGACAAAATTGCAAGTTGATGAATGCTCTACTAAATACATTCTAAAAGGAAAGAAACATTACACAAAGTAAAGAACTAAATGGTATATCTAGTTAGGCACATAGCGACAGAGAATAAGTAAATAAATAAGTAGATGAAAAGCAAACCGTTTATTAGTGTTAACAACTTATGTATTTAAGCTAAACCATTATCTTCAAAGCAACACTCAATTCGCCACTGATGTGCCCACAACTTAGATGAGATGTTGAAGAGGGGAGCTAGGCCTTCTAGGGAGCAAAGAAGTTGAAGAGGCGGTTTCGCATGAGTGGTTGTTTTGCTATTTATATGTTGTAATACAAGACTTCATTTGAGGGTAAATAGGCAAACAAATGTTGACCAATCTAATTGAATTTTGACTTAATTACTCTTAGTATATAGTTAAGGAAAAGGGTAAAGGTGTGTTTCAAGGGGCCAAAAGTGCATTGTTTCGGAAATGCGTTTCTGTAATAAAAAGTGTCAGGTGTGTACCCATGACATAGCAAACACATAGCAGATCGGAAGAGCGTAATTGTTGTTTACTTCAGAAAGAAGAGACTATTCAGTGGGAATACTAAGGAGAAGCTTTGATTTTTCTGCTGTTACTGTTATATACCCAATTAAAGGTCTACATTGGCTCCGCTGTCTCTTCCTGACTTCTAGAATTGTGCAAGTTTTGTGGCCTCGGGATTTATTATGCGTGTATTTACTTTTGTTTCTTGTCCAATAGCTAGGATTAGTCTGCAGCGTAAAAAGCCCCACCCCCAAATCCAATCCCATTTCGTCAGTCCCCATCCCCTCATTTCTGTGCAATTCTCCGGTGACATTTCCAGCCACTCGTTTCCGGAAAAGAAAAGAAAGCCCAACACAAGAAAAAGGACAAGCAGAGAGAAAGCGATTTGAGAATGCAGAAGGAGAAGAAAGAAGCAGAAAGATATAAGAATGAGAGAGATGTCTACCCTTTCACTGTTTCACACATATTTAGAAAGAGAAAAGAGTGTGAGAGAGAGAGAGAGACACACACATTGCTCTATTGATTCATCTCTGCAATGCATTGCAGTAGTAACATGATTTGGGGGTGTTTTGTCCATAATCAACCGTTATGAATCCGACGGTTGCAGACCAACTGCGCCGACGCCGACGCCGCCGCAATTTCAGCCACCTCGCTCTTCCTTCAGTTGCGACGGCCATCCTGATGAGCAATATACGTGTTTCTGTCCTTCCTGCCTCTGTGAGCACCTTACCACCTTAGATCAATATTCCTCTGTTACTCCCTCTTCATCTCGCCGCTCGTCAGCCTCCGGCGCCGCCGTCATTGTCTCTTTTCTCTTCCTCCTCCTCTAAGGTTACCGCTACCAACAACCGTAACTTTCCCCCTCCAAAACCCTCTAAACCCACCTCATTTTTTCCTGAACTCCGGCGGAGAAAATCATTTTCAGCCTCCAAGAATGAAGCTTTTGGCCTGTTCTTTCTTTTTTTTTTTGTTTTGTTGGGAAGGGGGGTGGGTGCGCCTCTCAGATCTGGTTTTAGGATTCTGGGTTTTTTGTTGGGCGCCGCCCGGCCCGGGGGGTGTGGGGTCGCGACCATTTTAGGGAGGAGGAGGACCGATCGGCGGTTTTTATTTTTGTATTAAATTCCTCCTCCAGCTGGCCCCACGTCAAACTCTGACGGGTATCCCCTGTCTGGCAGGATAAAAGAACAGAGACATTAAAAAACGAGTGTTTGATTTTTTACCATTTTATAATTTTACCAATCACTAATTTAACAATTATTCATTTATAATCATTAATTTTAAATTTTATTAAATCTATACTACTCATTTCACCTCATTATAATTCAATTCGAATAAATAGATTCAAATATCCACTATATCTAAAATTAGTCAAAATATCAAAATTTACGTTTAATACCGACAAAATATTTATCTATAAAAAGAACAAAAATTTCGCAATTTCTTATAAATTTTCTTTACATCTTAACCATATATTTCACATAATTCTAAACTTTAAGAAAAAAACTCAACTTTATTTATCTTGTTTGGTAACAATTTTAAAAAAAATGGAGGTTTATAAATAAATTTAAAATTCAAATTTTTTTATAAGTGTCAACATTTAATTGTCCCATGTGAAAGTAAAGATTAAAATGATGTGAGAGTTCACATCACATCAAATATGTGGTTAAATGTGTTGTTTTCATATGTCTAAAATTTTAAATTTAAATTGGTTGATAAATTCAATACATTTTTAATTAGCTGCCAAACATAGTGTAAAGTTACTAAGATCTTTTTATAATTAGCTGTATTAGTTCTGACTTTGCATTAACAGCCCCGGCGTGAGGAAGAGCTATTACCTTTGATTTCCAATATAATAATAGTGGACGTTTACAGGTACCAAAGATTTGTATAGATTAGGGACCTCCATTATTCTAAATCAAAGATTACAGAAATGTGAAACAATTCAAAGGTTAAGAGTTAAGATATGTGCTATTTACTAGGTATGTTAACGAGCCGAGCCGGAATTTGGGCTTGGGCTCGGCTGTGTGCTCTTCCGATCTGCCTAAAAAACCCGAGCCAAAGCCAGATTCAGCTCGGCTGTGCTTTTTTTTAAAATTTTTGCTTACCTTAGTTAATTTTTTCCTCTACCTAAGTTCGACGAGGGCCGGCCCGTTTTGGCCAGTTTGGCCTGTAATTACGGGCAGACCAATTTGGCCCGGCGAGCCAAATGGGCCTGGCAGGCTCAGGCTCACCCCTGAATTTGGGGCTCAACTCGGGCTCGGGCTCAGGTCATTTTAAACGAGCCACGAGCTGGCTCAGCTCGGGCTTTTTACGGGCCGGGCCACGAGCAGCCCCCAGTCGGCCAACTCGTTATGCGTTTCTACTATTTACCTTCTCTGTCTCGGGGCTTGTGTTTCCTTTTTTAGGTGTCTCAAATTTTTTTTCTTTTAATACATGGAGATATGGGACGGGAGGGGAGGGAAATTGAGGGGAGGCATATATTGTTCGAATTCAAGACCTCTTACTCTAAACACAAGCATCATAACCACTGGTAAACAATTCGAACCACGAAAATAGTCTTATTTAATATGTCTAGCAACAACTAATTTTTCATTCAGTAAGAGTATATTGGAAAAATCATTTGAAAAAATTTGCTTTCCAATAATTTTTTATAACTATGAAAAAGTAAATAAACCTATATATGTGGAACCGAGAGGGAGTACTATTTATTTTGTTTTATGGTTTTGAAATGAATTATCTAAAAATAGATAAATGAGCGAACATATTAAAAAAGAATGTCCAAATGCTCTCAGTATGCTTTGTAAAGTATCACAATTAAGATTTTAATGATTTTATTAAAATTTTGGTGTTCTCAACTCGAAGATTAATGTGCTCCACTGAAATATATATAGGTTTAGATTTTCTAAACTGCTAGATTTATTTGAGATATTAAGGATTTCAAGATAGAAATATGAGAAGCAAAACTTTTACAAATTATTATAGTAGTATTGTATTATCTTTTGCAACCATAGTATTTTTTTTATTTTTATTTTTATTTATTTACTATTACAAGGGAAATGTTGGGGAGGGGAATTGTCAGGAGTGGAGCTAGTATTGGACGAGTGCAATCAAGTGACCGTACTAAATTTTGAGAGGATTTTTAAGAGAGAGAACATCAGGCGCCGACACCATGAAACCCAAAATTCTAATCTATAGCTTTGCCTTTGCCTGAGAGAAGATTTGAGAGTCATTCGTTTAGGGAAGAAGAAGAGTCCAAAATTACATTTTTACCCTTAATAAAGAGTTGAATTGGGCCTTTGAAAATTATGGAATTGGACTTGAAAATTGAAATAAGATCCTCTTAGGCCCACTAGAATCACCTCTCAAACTCATCTCTTTTTTAATTTTTTTTTTCCTTTTTTTATATGTTCTCTTGTATGATGTAATTCTTTATGCTTCATAAATCACAAGACACTGATATAAGATGTAATTATATAATCTTCATGATTTATATTTAGCTAAAAATCTATTAATTAGTTTTAATATATGTTAATGTTACTTCACTCAATCCAATTGAAATGAAGATTTAATAAGAAAATTTTAATTTCAACTCTATATATTTTATACAAATTAGTTTAGCTCAATTATCTATTTTTTTTAATACAAGGATATTCATTCAGCACCAAAATGGTATCCACAAGGGGGATAGCGTCCCTAATCAGCAACCGGAGAAAAAGAGCCAAATACTATACAAAAGACAGAGAAAGGAAAACCAAGAATGGGAAAGTGAAATCCCCAAACAGAACCAAAATTCTTCCTCCATCGAGAACCACCATCAAGAAGCCACTCTAACCGCACGTCTACAACCGCAAGAGCATTCCATCCAAGCTGCATCCACCAAAGGGAGAATTCTTTTGAATGTTCCAAGCCAAAGGACAATACCTTTCTGCCAATCTAAAGACAAAATGGGGTTACGGGATGGACAAACAAATATGGGAATCATGATTCCATAAGGGAAGACAGTAGCATTTTTAATGATATGGTCCGGTTTAGTTGCCGCCACCAAGGGATCAAATACTTCGGGAGCGGGAGTCCACATCACTGGATCCAGACTGCCCATCAAAAGGAGTCTGAAGTCGCCGAAATTACTTCGTGATTTTTCCATATCTGAAAGAGCCTGCTTGCAATCTAAGAAACTGTTTTTGAAGAAGATGAGCAAATTGCTAATAATATAATATAATCCATTAAATCACAAATATACTGCAAATTATCTGCCAGCATGGACCTCATCAATGGCCAAATAACCTGCAAACTTTCAGCATAAAGGACCAATAAAACATAGTTTGGTGAAAATGTATTACAACTTTTTTGGAAGAGGGCCTGAAGAATGATAAATTGAAAAACACATAAGAAACTCTCCCAGGGGTTGATTTAGGAACCAGTGAGATTAAGAAAGGGGAGCAGTCATTCATTCGCCAACAAATCAAAATGAGAAAATATAACTGCACTAAGTTCGAAAGCTGGCTCCGCCACTTGTTTAAATTGCTTCTTACGGCAAAATTGAAAATTCTAGTTGTTTTGCAGCAGCCATAGTCTACATATATAATTTTGAAAATTTTGGTTTCTAAGTTTAAGGTCCAAATCAAGCTATGCGTTAACAATGTGAGAATTTCGCGACAAATCAAAATGAGAAAATATAACTGCACTGAGTTCGAAAGCTGGCTTCGCCACTTGTTTAAATTGCTTCTTACGGAAAAATTGAAAATTCTAGTTGTTTTGCAACATCCATAGTCTACATATATAATTTTGCAAATTTTGCATGCAAAAGAATTATATATACTTTTACTAAACTTCTATGGTATGAACAATCACATCTAAGGAAGAATCAATCATTAGCTTACAAAGTAAGGTTCTTCATAATTAACATAATTTGTTTTAACTATTGGACAATTATAGCCTTTTCGCTTCATTAAAACACCAACAGTAAAAGTGAAGTAGCAATATCTCTGTTAAATATACATTGGAAATTTAAGAAAAAATGTGAAAAGGTTCCAGAGGGTAAATCAAATTAATGAACAATTTTTTCTTTCTTTTTTTTGGCTAGACAAGAGATATGGTGTTGCATTGCTCACTCATACATCAGTTTTGCTTTCTGCATCTATAAAGGTTTATGTATAAAATATAAAATAAATAGATTCTTCCTCCGCCTAACAACTATGATTTGTAAATGAGGTGGTTAAATATGATATATTAAAAAATGCAAAACAAGTCTCCCAACTATGAAGTTCCCATGTCGGCGTCTTTGATGAAAGGGAACTCAACCTATACATAACATAATAGAGCATGTTGCAGATAAAAGCATAATTGAATAGTTTCTTCCATGTTTTAAAAAAATTAGCTTTTAACTAAAGGTGGTTTAACACATAATTGAAAGTGGAGGATTTCTATGATCAGAAAGTTTTGCACTAACAGGACCGGACTTGGAAGAGATTTTCCCCTTGTTCTTTCACATCAAAAATGGTGGAACTTGGCTTTTGGACCTGAATAAAATAGACAGATGAATATATAGACCACAAGAATTTCTAGTCCCAATTTCAATTATTCAAATTATATACAAATAGCCACGCATAAAAAAAAATAATTCGAATTTCTTGTTACTATTTATTTCACCTCCCAAAAGTTCCAATACATATATGCAGCAACATAAATAGACCATACACCATAATCAAGCCAACTGAAAAACGCAAATCCTAGAGGAGAATAAATAAATACCTGAAAATGGAGGCATTTATAGAAGTAAATTCCTGAATGGAGATTGCATTGCTGAAGCAAATAAAGCAGAAATAGTTAACTCCGGCATCCACGTTTAGCAGAGCCAACCACCCAATTAACGGTAAAAATCAAAACTACTTTTTCTCAATCAAAAGCTTACCACTACCCAAATAGGACATTTCTTCCTCAAACCCAGGACAGGTGGAACGAAGCCCGATGGTGTGTAGGGATGGCTCAAGCGGTCAAGCCAACCTAAACCCGCAGCTTGTTGCCCCAACCAAAAAAATAGAAAAGATAAATGAGCAAACAGATGTATAGAGAGAGAAAAATTAATTTATTAATCTGAAATGTAAAAGTCAAGCCTTACACTGATAGTACTATATTTTATATACAAAAGAGTTAGCTAAACTAAGCACTCACTAATTAGCTAAGTAAGCTGATGTGGACAACTAAAATACATAAAATGCTAAGCAGAACATGATATACAGAAAATATATTGAATAGTACACCAATAATTCCACATCCCCGCTCAAGTTGGATTTTGGTGCACATCAACCAAAACCAACTTGGAGAGAAGATGTCTGAATTGAGGAGTTGGCAAAGCCTTTGTAAAGAGATCTGCAATCTGTTCCTTGGTGCGAAGATACCAAGGAAGAACAAAACCAGCCTTAAAGTGAGGGGGCTTCTAAAGAGACAGACCTGTCTCCAAAATTTGGAGACAGATCTGTTATACGGCCGCATGTGCATGCAACGGCCGCACCATAGCCGCATGGCGCGGCAGCACATCATGGTGCGGCCGCATGGAAGACAGATATGTCTCCAAATTTTGGAGACAGATCTGTCTCTTTAGAAGCATCCCTTATAGTGATGCCTCACAAGATAACAGTCGATTTCAAGGTACTTAGTTCGTTCGTGAAACACAGGATTAGCACTAATATGGATGGCTGATTGACTATAAGGAAAAAGGCAACTGAACGGGAATACAAAAATCATGAAGAATGTAGGAAATCGAAAGAAGCTCACAAACAGAAGAGCCCATACTCCGATATTCTGCCTCAGCTGAACTACGAGAAATAGTAGACTGCTTCTTTGTTTTCCAAGAAATTAAAGCATTGCCCAAAAACATACAATAACCAGTGAGTGACTTCCGAGTATCTGGACATGAAGATCAGTCTGCATCAGAATAAGCTTCCACAACAAAATTGTTAGCAACAGGGAAAAATAAACCAGTGGATAAAGTTCCCTTAACATACTTAAGCAAATGGATAGCCAAATTCCAGTGAAGGACAGTAAGGCAGGAGACAAACTGGCTAAGTTGTTGCACAACAAAAGTAATATCGGGCCTCGTCAAAATCAGATAGAGCAACCTGCCAAGTGCCAACTAACCTCCTATATTGCTCTGGATTAGAGAAAGTGACACCCCCAGTAGAGGAAAGTTTTTGAACCGTAGGGAATGGAGTAACAACTTCTTTAGCCCCCGTTAAACCAGCATCAGTAATAAGATCTAAAGCATATTTTCCTTGATTCAAATAGATCCCAACCTTAGCCCTAGCAATTTCTATTCCTAAAAAATATTTGGCAAAGCCTAAGTCTTTAATGGTAAAGGTTTGATCAAGAGAAGTTTTTACGTGAGTAAGGGTTGTTACCTCATTCCCTGTTAAGAGAAGATCATCCACATACACCAACACAGCAAGAAAGATATTACCAGAGTAAAAAATAAAAAGGCAGTGATCATATGCTGATTGTGTAAAACCATATGCCTCCAAATGTCTACACAAGTCAACATTCCATTTTCTGTTGGCCCGTTTTAATCCATAAAGGGATCTTTTCAGCTTGCAAACCTGCCATTGAAAGGCTTTAGTATATCCCTCTGGAGGCCACATATACACCTCCTCATCCAAATGACCATACAAAAAAACATTGTTAATATCGAGTTGATAATATATGTGGATAGAAGAATTGCTTCACCTTAAAAATGATTTGGAAGGTGAGATTGGAACATAAGGGCTCTTGCTATTTGTAGGAGATGCTTCTGTTTTCTTTCTACGACTCCCTTTTGTTGAGGGGTGTAAACATAATGTCACGCCCCCTCAAATTTATTACTTTATTATTGTTGTTTGTATTCGAGAGCTGAAGCTTTTGAGTTTAATTTCATTCTTGTGCAATTTGTGGGAACGGAACTCACAAAACAAACACTTTCCACAACTTCATTTAGGTTTAGAAAAGATCAAATAACACAACGGACTATGTTAATAAGTATTTCATTTATTATTGAGCCAAACCGAACTATGGGAAAACAAAGCTTTTACATAGACATACTTATTTATACAAAAGGTATTAAGCTCATGTATTGTTTTAGATATATTTATGGCCAATATATATCCTTATAGCTCCATAATATAGGTTCCCTTCTACATGCAAAATCCACTTCCATCCGCGAGCATGCTCCGATTCTTGGCTTGCTTGGCCAATATCTTGCCTTCAACTATCTAGAAAATTATAGAAAATAAGGGTATGAGTAACGAAATACTTTGATTCACCATTTGTTTAAGAAATGCATTTTCAAGAAAACCATTGAATGCACAAAGCCTTTGAATGCACAAAAAGGCTCTATCACTAGTTAAACTACTACCCATAGTGCGCACATGATTCAAAGAATCAAAATGACCAAGGCCACATAGCAAGGCCATAATATCACAAAGAGCACCACATAGCTAAAATGACTAAGACCACATAGCAATGTCATATTATCATAAAGCAAAGCAAAACGTGTAGAGCATTAACTAGTGATTCAAATGTAATAAACCAATTTCGTTGCATAATAACAATGCTTCAAAAATCCATGCACATTTTATGTAAACGCTATGAACAAGAGAAATGGAATCAAAATACCGGTTACTCACCTCAAAGATGTGTCGAAGATTTCTCTAATTCTTGGTGGAAAATACCTCCAAAGCCTTGCCCTTTAAGTTATGATCTTAAATGACTAAGACCACATAGCAAGGTCATATTATCACAAAGCAAAGCAAAACGGGTAGAGTATTAACTAGTGATTCAAATGTAATAAAATAATTTCATTGCATGATAACAATGCATCAAAAATCCATGCACTTCTTATGTAAAAGCTATGAACAAGAGAAAGGGAATCAAAATACCGGTTACTCACCTCAAAGATTTGTCAAAGATTTCTCTAATTCTCAGTGGAAGATACCTCCAAAGCCTTGCCCTTTAAGTTATGATCTTCTATATATGGGAAGGGGCTCTTTTCAAGTAGTAAATAGGTGTTTCGGTGGGGTTTTGATAGTGTTTTACCTCCCTTGATAATTTGGACGAATTTTAGATTGGAAGTGGAGAAGTTGGAGCACCTTGCTTGATTTATTTAGTTTGGGCCCTTTTTATACTTGCCAAGATTTAATTGTTTTGAAACAACATTTGAAATCCACAAATAACAAAACTAACAAATGTTCTATACACTTGGCAATATTAGCAAGTTTATTAATTATAAAAATGGCATATGTCTTGACACTTGGCAAGATTAACACCATTTATTAATTACAAAAGTAGTACATGCCTTATAATTTGGCAAAAGTAGCAAGTCTGTTATTTGGAAGAATGACAAGTGTTCTTAAAACTTGGCAAATCTAGCATATCCAACCCTTGGTCATTCTCTTGTGATTTAATTAATTAATAGTCATATCTTAAATTTAGGGATTTATTTGAGTAATAGACTTTTAGTTTTGGAATATAAATAACGAAAAATTCACATATTCATTCCAATTGTTGGCAAAATAATTATCGTGTCACCAAATTTATTGTTGAATTTTTTTTTGCGGGATGTTACACATAAGTTCTTTGGTGTAGGATTCCATGAGAAGTTATAAAGGACTGAAACTCCTGGCTTAGAAATTCTGAATCATTATCAGATATAATGGTTTTAATGTTTTTCTCAAATGGACTTTGAATCAAATAATAGAAGGCTTTGAAGTTAGAGAGAACTTGTGTTTTGTGTTTAAGTAAAAATGTCCAAGTTCCCTGGCTGAAATCATCAACAACAGTAAGAAAATATTGTGCTTCTGTGTTTGTTGGTGTTTGATATTGCCCCCACAAATCTATATGAAGTCAATAAAAAATCTTAGAAGTCTGAATAGTGCTCTTTCGAAATGGAAGTCTATGTTGCTTGGAATAAGCACAAATATCACAAGGATACAAGATGTTACAGGTAGATAACAATTCTAAGTGATTCAACACTTTAACAGAAATATGGCCTAACCTGTTATGCCAAAGGAGAACACAATCATCCTTGGCTTTATTCTGAGATTTACGTAAATCATTGACAGTAAGAGAAAAAAGATGGCGTACTGGTTATCGTGCTGAATTTCTGAATGGTCGGGGCTAAAAAGGAGTCTTTATCCAGTACATAAAGATCCTTGACCACCTTTCCAACAGCCGAAATATTATCAGTCTGAGGGTCCTGCAATAGGCAGTAATCATCAAAGAAAGTGAATTTCAATTTTGTGGATTGGGCGAGTTTTCTGATAGAGAGGAGATTGAATCTAAAAGTTGATATATGCAAAACATCAAGAAGGGTAATATGTTCTATCATATTGATTGGTCCTTTGTGTTTAACAACATTAACAGTACCATCTGGAAGACAAACAAGGGTAATATCAGTGATAATTTCAGGTGAATGAATGAGATTAAGATCATAGCATATATGATTTATGGCTCCAGTGTTAACTATCGAGGTCCCAACATCTAACATATTAGTAGCACTTAAAGCATAAATGAGTTTAGGATTGAGAACAGAACCTGAGAAGTCCCTCAGATGTGCAAAGTTAACAGTGCTTGAGTTATCCACTCATTTTCCCCTTCAACGCCTTCAGGATTTCCTGCTGAATTAACTCTGTAATGTTTATTCCACCCAGGAAATCCTTCACCGGATCAACCCTTTTATTTGTGTTCTGGGAGCTTTTTGTCATATGAACTGCTGTCTTCCCTTTGTTATCCTTCTTTTGTTCCTTCAATTTATTATACCAGTCTGGATATCCTATGAGCTCAAACAATGTCTTCCTGGGATGTCCATTCTTGCCACAATAGTCACAGTATAATAGTTTCTTCTCTTCATTAGTTAATTCATATCTCCTGCCACCTCATTTTCCAATCCGAATCTGTTGATAATTTGTTGGCTTAGCTAATAGAGCATTCAATTCTGCATAATCTCCAAAAGTATTGTGCACTTTCTTTTGTTTTTCGACAGTTTGAACCATGGTAAAAGCTTTGTTAACAGTAGGAAAAGGTTCAAGAACTAGAATCTAATTCTTTATGTGCTCCTATTCCTAATTCAAACCCATCAAAAACTCCATTAATCTAGTCTGGAAGTTATTTCATCCACTAGATTAGCAGATTCACAAACATACATTGGAAGAGGTGATAAAAAATTCAGTTCATCCCAAAGCCTTGTGAGTTTAGTAAAATACTGAGTTACATTCAAACTGTTTTGTGCAATTGAACTGATTTCTCTACGTATCTGATATAATTGAGGACCATTACAACCCCCAATCCTTTCCTCAAATCTCAATCCACAATTTTTTGGCAGTCAGTGCGTAGATAAAAGCCTCTATAATATCTTTCGAAATCGAGTTTAAAGCCATGAAGTTACCATGTAATTAACTCGATTCCATTTATCGAACGTAGCCGATTGTTTATCAGGAATCTTAATTGTTCCATCAATTAAACCTAATTTATTTTTCGCTCCCAATGCAATGCGTACCGATCGACTCCAAGAAAGTTAATTCTTACCGATCAGAGGCCCATTAACGAGAGCCATTCCAGGATATCAGAAGAGCATAAAAGCAGCGGATCATCTTTATTTTTCTCTCGATCGAGCCCTTCGATCAAATCTTCAATGCCTGGTTTGTGAACCAAATTTCATGGATGTTCCCATAAATTCGCAGCCATCGATTTCCTTATTTGCGTAATTGATCTTTGAAGGTACACAGTAATTGTCGTAAATTCACCTTTTCAACCAAGGATTTGAACCCCAAACTCTCCCTACTCTAATACCATGAGCAAACAGATGTATAGAGAGAGAAAAATTGATGTATTAATCTGAAATGTAAAAGTCAAGCCTACACTTATAGTACTATATTTTGGAAAAAGCTATTAGTAGCAAATGGACCACAAAATCAGTTACATAATAATATATTTAAAAAACCTATATGCCCTTAATGATGTAAATCCACTATCAGGTCAATTTTGGAGATGGAAAATGACCCCAGTTAATACCCGAACCATTGAAATGTCTGAAACACCCCTCATCTGGAAGAGTAATTTCATTCTTGTGCAAGCATTCGTCCCGGCTGTAAATGAAAGAACATCAGCGATTTCAAACTCCACCTCCAAATATGACACCGACAATAAAGATTGATAACAGCGAAGACTGTTTCGAGCCAAATAGAGAGAAAAGGCATTGACCGTATTCAAAGGTGGGTGGTTGTTTGTTCGATTGTCGTAGTCTTGCTGCCGTTTAGGGTTTACAAGTTGTAAAGGGAAGGTGATTAAAGCTGAAGGCGTGGTGGAAAGCTCTGGAATCCTTGTAGAGTAAGCTTTACTTAGCTTCTCAGCTTTCTTTTCCCCTAATTTTGCTTATGATTATATGGTTTTCTTTTCTGTGTTAAAATTATTGTTTTCTGATTTACAAAAAGTTGCTTTCGTCTTTTGGAAAAAGGAAGATTGATTTGCAATTACTACACTCTATGTGAAGAATTAATCAATGTGCCCAATTTTTACTAGATTCTTGCTTTTCTTTGCTTTTCCTAAATTGTGTTTAGTTATCAAAAATTAGAACCACCACCGGCATTCTTGGAATGTGGAAATTGTTCTTTTGGTTAAGTTATTATCCCATTGAAATACAAACTTATGGATGTATGATATCATGTTCAACTGCTCATCTTTAATTGATGCTATTGGATTCCTTCTTTATCTCATATATGAACCTTTATATTTCTTTATCAACAAAAAGTGAAAAATTTTGAGTCATACTTTTGGATTCACTATCCTCCCTTAGTGGTACTCCAGCCTTCCCCCTAGCTATATGTTTTGTATGTTGATGACAAATCAATATTATCCTGAGGAGCAACGAGATATTGCTTTGGGTTCAGCACTTTCTATTGCATTAATTTGCATCCACAGTAATTAGCTAAAAGTTCAGGTAAATTAAACAAACTTGGAGTTTCTTTGTGTTGGTTGATGGATCAATATTCTCATTTAAAGTCATTGGATATTTTTCCTTGATATATAGGATAATTAGTTTTATGTCATTAATTTCCTTCTTATTTACATAATTATTAATCTTTAACTTAGATTTGAGGTTACTTCCATTTCATAGATATATGAGTACATTATTGATGTGTTCCAAGATTGCAGCTTCAACCTTGAAAAGGGAAAGATGAAATATTTAAATGTCATGATATGATAAAAATGGACACTTTTAATTATTCTAGTTTAACAAGATATAGAATAGAGTTGATTTGTTGTTTTTTAAGAGTTAAGTATATTTGAAGAGTGTTGAATTGTGATTGGATTTGCTTTGTTTGTATTTGTGGATGTTAGTTTGGGGGAATAACTCATCATGGTTCTTTAGAGACTACTGTTTGTGTTAAATTTAGATTTCATCGTGGTTAAATTAAATTCATTCCTCTATTATTGTAGTTGGGGAAGAACCACGGAATCTCTCGCGGCCGCTGTATATGAGATCATTGGTTGGATGATGATGACTCCCTATGTTAAAGACAAGTATAGAGATTGAGAGTAGTAAAATTACATCACGTTTGCTCTTTTCTTGTGTTTATTGGGAGATTCGATAGATCAAACATTATTTAGCTTTGCCTTGTAAATATTCAGTTGATTGTTCATTTCTAATCTCAGTGAAATACAATGTAAATTGGCGGCCATTTGTAACATCTACTTGATCAAGTTCGTCTTTTATTTGCTCGATGTTGAGGTGCTGGCTACTTTTTAATATATACATACTTGGAGCACTCTAGCTACTTGTTTCAATTTATTTTGTTTTGATAATTGGAGGCCACATACATTTTTTACTTTCTTCAGGCAACATTTTTTTTTTTGGCTCTAGTGATTGGATTGTCAATTCCGCAAACATATTGAAGAGCAACACCAAGGTTGATGGCTCTTCCCTGTGTGATAATATGCACGTAAAATGTCCTCATAAAATATGTCATTGCTTCATGCCAATTGTTACTTGTTTCGTGGATGAACTTGAAATGAGGGAGGGAAGGGGGAAGAAGCTGCCAATTAGACAAAGATGAATCGTATTTTAGTATATTCTTTCATATAAGAACTTCAATAGATTAGTTCTAAGTGAGTATGTTATAAACAATATCCACAGCTGCATTATTCAAGATTAAATATATACTTTAAAAGTTTACTTTCATACTGCCCATCAAACTTGATAGAAAGATTGGATTATACTAAACAATATTACAATTTAGCTACTACATTACCGATCCAGGTAATAATCTTGCACCTACAATTGGACAACAATTCAGTTAATGAAATACAAGCAACGGCTAGTTTTTCTTCTAAATTCTAATACATAAGATTTTATTGATTTGGTTGCATCCTTTTCTCTAGTCGTTCACTGCTTAACTTGCCACTTTGAGACTCTGCTCTTGTGGCTATACCAAGTATGGACATTGCTGCACAAAAGAATTGTATACATAGAATAACAGAAGTTAGCTTCCGTAGTGCATGAAACTATATTTATTTTTAGTATTATAAATGTAGAAAACTCAGTTAACAAATATACAAATATAAACAAATAACAGGAACACAAATATACACATAACAAGTTGGATTTTACAAAATGGATCAATTTAAAAGGATGGTAAAAAATTATAACATCAATCCAACAAAATTTGGGAGTTTAAAATGGACTTTGTTATAAGAATCTCAAGGTTCAATTGTTTTTCTTGGGGGATTTTGAAAACAGAGTCCTCTACTAAACGACCAGACTAAACAATTTGCTAAATTAAGCACCATGGGGCTGGCATATAGCAATACAGCAGCTACTTCACGTCATGTGGCACCCTCTACAGGAAAAGCTATTTGAAAAAAGAAAAAAATGTAGTAAAAACACCTGAAAATACAATAGAAACCATGGTAACCAACGTTTCCAGTCACTAAATTTTGGAACAATCAAGTTCTTTATTTACAAAACAAAGAGACCTCCAAGCTAATGCAACTCAAATTCAAAAATCTGCACACCATAAAAATGGGTTACAACTACGAGCATATATATAAATCAAATAGAGACACGGTCAAAAGATATGATCAAGAAATCAGGAACGCAATAACCACAGTAATGCTACTGTTGAATCAATGATGATTAAAAAGAATTCCACAATCAAATTACTTGACCGTAAAAGTAGTTATGCCACTCACAATAAACAGTAATAGCACGTATCAGTTTCACAATCCAATAACCACATATGACAATCAATTATCAACTCCACTCTCCACATCCACATTCACCACAAATGAATAGCACCTTAAGCTCCTCATAACTAGTCAACTCAATGAATTATATGACAGGAAAAAAGAATAATCAACATAAGAAATCAAAGAAATGTCATACGACGTTCCCCTTCGCTACAAAGATATATAAGAGACTACTAGTTCTTCTCCTCAACCCATTTTCCTCAATGAAATTGACGTGACAGAGCTTTTGAACTTTAATTAATGGAGAAGCTATTAGATTTCTCACGTTCCCGGGTACGGTCATAATCAAATATAAAGTCACAAGATTCATCATTATACATAACTCACTCAATATAAAGTCTGATACCAAAAAAACACATTTTGGTCTCAGATTCTTAGTTATGGAATAAATAGGATGGTAACGCTAGAAGCTCCAAGAAATTATCCAAATTGCATTATGGCCAACATTTTCTCTGCTCTTTATCTCTGTTCCTCAAAATTTCAAAGCCGGAATGGATCATAAAAACAAAAAAGGACCATAAAATGTCAAAAAATTATCTCTGCTCTTAATCTGTGGCCAACAATTTGACTACTCATTATCTCTCTTCCTCAATAACGATATCGACCATAAAATTTCAAAAAATACAGACACCAAATCAAAGGAAAAATTAGGCACGAAACTAAACTATTTCAAAAGGAGACTCAGGCCCTTCCTCTTCGTCTTCCTTATTGCCGGCCAAGATGTCGACTTTGAACCCGTCAGAACCGTCGAAAAAGGGAGTTCGCGCTTCTCCACCATCACAGCACTGAGCAACGGCTTCAACATCGTCCATGGTCGCGGTCCTTCTTTAGCTCATTAACGGAATCCATTTCTGGGAGGAGATTTGCCAAGATTCAAAAATCCCCAATTTCGCAAGCAAGAGCCCGAGGGGAAGTCTGGAACCGAGCTTCTGCTTTAAAAGAACCAATTTTTCAAATTTTGGAGTTTGTCAATTTTTCGCTATATTTTGGTTCCACCAATTTCTCGTGCGAATTTACTTTTTGACCAAAAACCCACCCTTTGTACACCAATTTTTATAACAAAAGGACGGTTCTCTCGTACATGTACATGAAGAGAACTGTTCTCGGTGGCACTGAGATGGCAAGAGAATCAGCCCTCACAGCTAAAAATGTGTAAAAAAATAGGGACTAATTAAACTGGCCCAAAACTTGTCCGGTCCGAGTTTTGGGGCCAAAATTACTGGTCCGGTCCGGTCCTCGATCGGTCTGGTTCGGTCCGGTCCTGAGTTTTCTTTTGAAAACTCAAAAACCCGATCAAAAACTGGTTGACCTTCTTTCTTTCTTTTTTTTTTTTTTTAAATTGAAACCTGATTTTCACTTTTCATAATACTCAAGAGGTAAGAATCAAAACTATTTCCTTTACATAGTTATTTGCGTAAATGTCCATCTAATTTATAAGCCCTAATTATTTTACCTTTTTACAAAACTTTCAATGTGGGACAATCATTTAACTTAAAACTAAATATAAATGATCAAGAAAATTACTAATTTGCCTCAAAGTTCACAAAATTTCCTTTACATAGTCACTTGCACAAATGGTCATCTTATTTATAAGCTCCAATCATATTGTTTTTTTACAAAACTTTCAATGTGGGACAATTAAAAAGTTAAAACAATACTACTAAATTTCGTTTTCAAGTTGGAATTTTTTGGGCAATAAACTTCTTTAAAAATTATCATTATTTTATTATTTTTTAAGTAATAGCCAAGAGCAATTGTGTTAATATATAATGTTACTAGAATTTGTAACATTGTAAGGATTTTGTTAAAGAAAATTGTTCGAATTTATAATTTGTTTGTTGACTCTATTTAAGTTACATGCTATTATTAGATAGAATATATATATATATTTATATATACATGTGGAGAATTGTGCTTATACATCTTCTCATTTATTTAAGTAGTTTTCTTATTGGTAAAAAGTGTAAAATAGATTTTCTTACTTTTATTTTAAGTGGTAAGTATTATTTATTTTTGACAATTACATTATTTTTTTAATATTTAATCCTCATAAATGTATAATAAAGTTAGAATTATCCATCTTTTGCCTTTTGAAAATATTAAAATTGTATTGTAAAATTGTTAAAATTATAAAGTATATATAATATTTATGATTTTTACATTTATTTTCCAATTTAAGATACATATTTCAAATATTTAATAATTTTAGATCTGTTAAAATAAAAAAATGAGAAATACAAGTAAGTCTAGTACTTCTACTTTACGGATGCATGTTAATACTTTTATTACAGATAAAACCCTTCTATTTGTTTGTTCTAAATTTTGTTTATATGTATTTTTACGTTACTAAGTTTACAGAAAACTTTTTTTCACAAACCCGAAATAGCTCGAAAAAAATCGAATTCATTACTCGAGCCTGAACCGAAACCGAAACTGTTTGGGCTTGCCATTTTTGGGACCGGGATTTGAACTGAACCGAAGATATTTGGTCTGATCTTGATCTTTCAAAAATCTGAGATCGAAATCTGTTTGCACAGCCCTACTCACTGCCAATTTTTAACACTCTGACGCAAGCAAATTAACCGGGCGCGCCGATTGAAATTTAAAACACAAAAACCACCGAACCCTACGCACCTACCCTTACCCAATAAACCCAACCCCAATTTCAGATTCCCTTCTTAGCTCCTGCGAGGGGACCAAAAATCTGGCCGGCACCTGTCGACGGAAAAATTTTGAGCCCCGGACCGGTCAGGTGCTGCACCGCCACACCCATGCCCACCCAATTTTCAGTGCCACCTGCACCACCAATATCTGTACCACGCTCCATTCTAGCAAAGAAAAAACCCAGTCGAGCTTTACGACCAACCGGCGACGGAGGAGGGCTGGCCGGACTATCAGACGTTGTGCCATCTCCACCAGTTACTGACTCCTTAGAACCCCAAGCATGGCTGCCTCCACCGGAAAAATTTCTGGGCAATGATATCATTAAGCTCTAAAAGATTCTTGGAGTTACTTGAAAGAAAGTTTTTAGGTACAAGTCAAAAATTACCCTTTTTAATCCATATTTCCTGCTATAGTTTAGGCAGAGTTACTTGGTTTATTGGGGTTTAACCCTTTTTTGTTCTTTATTTCCTTCCAAACATGTCTGCAAACAATCTGCATGCATTTACTCTTAAAGATGCATAAGATAAATGTTATTATATAAAATTGTAATTGCATAAGAAAACCAGAAAATAATAATCAATGTACCGGTTGAAATGTTTGTAATGAAGTGAAGATATATGTACAAAAGTTGATGTTTCTTGAATTACGCCATTTGACTAAAATTCAATTTTTTTTTTACTATAGTAATTAATAAACGTTCCAGCATTTATTCATCAGTACTATCTATGTTTCTCAAGTTGAGTTGAGAAATTATGATATGCACAGAAAAGGGCTTGTAGAAACATATAAATCAAAAAGAGTTGCATCAGGTTGGGACAGCTGAAATTTCCAGCAACGCCGTGAATGATTCTCCTTCTTTTTCCTCTTCTTCTTAACTTGGGCAGTCCAGAAAATATATAATGGCAACCACTTGAATCCTAACTATATATAAATGGCTTATTGCAATTCCCACTATTCATCCAATTTTGGTACAACATTTGTAGCACGAAGTACTCCAGGAAGACATTTTTCTAATTGCCAATTTTACCCCCTCACCCGCTTTCACTTTCAGCTTCGTGTAGAAATCAAAAACCACACGCAAACAATCTCTCCCTAAACTCTTTTCCTCCGCCGCCGACGTTGTCGAAGGCCTAGACACGCACAAAAATCGCCATTGTCACTGAGAAATTGCACCACCTTGAATTAGATAGCCTTGGGGATTTCTGCAATAAAAAACCTCGAGTCTCTAACTACCAATATTACATAATCAATGGTTGCGTTCGCGTAAGTTTTGTTTCCTGTCTACACAATTCATTGACCCTAATCACAAAGCTCAAGCTTTTTTCATAGCTCGTAATTGTAAGTAAAGGTTTGGGTTTTCGATTCAACCGGGTTAGTGCTAGCACCAGAGTTTCGAAATGGACGTGGAAAAATGTTAAAAGGTTTTGGGTAAAGTTTTCTTTTAAGATAATTTATTTAATTTCTTTTATGATTTTTCCTCAAAATGTAAACAACTTGATCACTTCTACAATTTCTTTCCTTTTTTCTAATGTGTCTAATTTACCTGTTAATTATTCGGTTTTTGTTTGACTCTTTGCCTGTTTTATGTGGCGGTTTTGCTCTTATTTGGCTGGTGTTATATGATTTATATTTATAGCATTTTCTATAATTGGATTAGCCATTTTGTGTTGTAAATATGTTGTTCTGTTGCGATGGATCCCTCTGCCAGTATTACTTTTGTTTTACTTATTTGCTAATATGGAAATTTATGGTTAATGGCAACTTTGAGGTCGAAAACGGGGATGACAAAAACCTGTAATTGTGAACTGGGGAATATTAAGCAATGAGCACCGGTCTTTGATGTGTTTCTTTAAAATTCACAACAGAGACTATTCTAATTATTTGGAAACTAGTGGATGTTTCTTCAGCGGTAGCATCTCATTTATCTGGCTTATCCACTAACACCAACAATCTCTTTCCTAATTTTTCACTGACCTTGAAAATCCCAATGATTTAAAGATGCTTAAATAGCTTGTGATAGTAACTTTGAGTAACTCTCAATGTAGAAGTCTGGGTCATAATTATCTTTCGTTATCAATATTGATCTTTTGGAGATATTTCTTGAATGGGCTTTGGTGAGACATGATTTCATTTACATCAGTGTCTTTTAATTATTTCCCTATTTATTTATTTATTTTTATATGTGATTATAGGAAGATTTGTTCTATAAACTCGGAAGCAAATTGAAAAACTATCTTTTACAATAGAAGAAAGCAAGTTCTTGAAAATCCAATATTCTAATAGAAGATAAGCTATTTTGTATCTTATCCATATTGACATTAGGCTATTTTCTATCTTATTCATATTGACGATTAAGAAACTGCTTGCATGTTTCATTTTGAGCACAATTTGAAATGAGCAACTTTTTCTTGTTGTTTGTCTTTTAAACAGATATAACTTCTTTAGTTATATGCTAGAAGTCGTATCAAGAATTAGAGAATGAGGCAACATGGCTAAATTTGGTAAGCATGACCTTTCCCCCATTTTAAGTTACATGTGAAGTGTAATTTTGCGTAAT
>CAVNYN010269508.1:0-30711 GCA_963692815.1 Nyctanthes arbor-tristis
CTTTCTTAATGAGGAAACACCGAAATAGGATTATAAATAATTTATCGTTAATTGGATAATATAGGCAAAAGTCATATTGGAGGGGGCTCACAATTTTTGGAGCGGTCCCAGAAAAGTGGGAAACGAGAAATGTCGGCAAAAGCCACAACGGGAGTAATACGTTTTGCACCGCCCCTATAGTACAAGAAAGGTCACTTCGTGACTTTGACCTGTGAAGACCTCATATTCCCTATTTATTATACTAATTGTGTATCATTATGAATAGCAACGACTATTAACTACCGATATGATCGATTTTCTAATGCCACGTCCACCGCCAATTAATGTTGTTTGTTACTTTGTCTTTCTTTCGTGTTATTATATACGTAAATTATACCAATGTTCCAAGATATGTGGATTAATATTCTTTTGAGTTTTGTCCAGAAAGTACTTTATTAATCAATTAAAAATGAAACAACAGCTAAAAATGTTCGTTCATTTAACTTGATAATAATAATTATATTCATGCATTATTAGGTGCAACATCCAAAACATTTTAAGGTTTTTAGAGCATTTAAAATTGACTTATTTTTTGGTGTGTTTCATATGACACGTGAAATCTAACACATCACAAATCAAATAAATGAATCTTTCGTGTCATAATTTAACTTTCTTATTAAGTATATTGGCATTTTAATGCTTTACTTGGGTTTGATTTTTAATGACTAATTTAATTTGCACAATATCGTACTTAAAAAATAGCTAAATTTAACACATAGATGGTCATTCAACATTCTATGAAAATCTTTTTATTACTTATGTGATTAATTAAAATTAAAATGTTTGTTTTGCATCTTATACTAAGTCAAAATTTTGGACAACTTAAAAAGAAATATGAGATTGTATAGTTGGGAGGGAGTAACTAAAAATGGACAAACGTTACCCATTAATGCACTAATAAATGTAAGGCCGTCCGTACAATTAATGCATCTTGAATGCGTCTTCCATGATGTAATCACCTATACTACATGTTTACATGTATGCATATTGCGTGGTGTGTGTATGTATGCAACCGCATACATATGAGTTCTAGAAAATTTTCAATAATCTACTTTCTTTATCTCGCAAAGATATTCCACTTTTTTAGACTAGTTATTTAATTTTCTAATGCACCCTTATTAATTGTATGTATGGTGAATTTACCTAACACTGTAAAATATTGTATAATTTATTAGCTACAAATAATGACTTATCAAGTTAGCAAAATGCTATTTGTAGGTAAATGGTTACAAAATGGCATGGGTGATTTTACCATCTTACCTCCGTGTATTATGTGATTGGGTAAAATATTATAAGGGTAAGATGGTAAATTTACCTATTTGGTAAGACATTTTATAATTTATTACATCATTGTAATAAGAACCATTTCAGCCACCCACCTATTGTCACATAGACATTGAGGTATATTAATATTCTAACATACCTAATGGGGTTTAACAAGACAAGTAACTAAATGAGCGCAGATTCTAAAACAAGTAATTTAGAGAACAACACACTTATGAGTTTGTGTATATGTTCTTATGGAGTAAATGTTTATGACGTTACTACAATTTGGGATCATAGTGATGGAGATTGTGACTCCAACTCAAGTCAAATAACGTGCATGGTAAGAGGATTTTATTTTATTGGATAATTTTCATTGTTAATCCTCAAACTTTTAACTTTGATACAATTTTGTTCTCATTTTTTTATTCCCCCTGTTTAGTCCAAATCTTTTATATATCCAAGCATTTTGTCCCGTCGATTTTGTTATCAAATGTCACTTTAGTTAGTCCAATGATTTGTCCCTAATTTTTCATATAATCGCGTATTACGTTCTCAATATCAAATTCCCTAATGATTTGAGAGAAACCTCATTTCCATTTCCCTCCAAAAAGTGCATCTAGTTTCCTCCCTAAGAATTAGCTACCATTCTCATTCTCCTCCATTACATAAGCATGCATTTAATCATATTATCACCAGAGAATGAGACAATGCATGTAACATATCTTTGAAACAATAGGAATAGTAAGTGTAACACATCCTAAACGTAGAAGGTAAAATCCCAGTGGCTACTCGAAATCAAGTCTGATTATATACTTGTAATACCAAAAGTATGCCCAAAAATACTAAATTAATCGTTAATAAAGAATTTAGTTAAATGCCAATTAAATATCCAATTCAAGAAAATATATTAGAACAACATTTTTTCAGCAACACAGTCGAACATGTAGCCAAAATAACAACAATTAAACATATGATCTATTGACAATTATGTCAAAGCAAACTGGGGATATAGCAGTGGGAAAAGAAAGAATGAGGATAAAATTATGACGAAGTTTGAAACATAGAATGAACTTACCGCATTTCGATCCTCAGTAGCATGTCATTTAATGGAAAATTTGATGGGAAAGGATAAAATGTGTGGATATACGAAAGATTGTGAGCAAAATAGGAGAATAAAAAAACTAGAGACAATTATTTGGAAAATAGGTTCCCCGAGTTGTTTTCCCTTTTAACATTATTTTCCCATACATTAATCTTACTATAATTCTTTTAAAATAAAGAATAGATGTGAGTTTGCGAAATTAGAAACAGGTCTATCTATAAATCCACCGCCCCAGGCCTCAAGCTGTCTTCATGTTGATGTTTCCCACTGGAAAGCTGAAGAGGTCCTTCACTCTCTCCCTCTTCTTCCGTTTTCTTCTTCTGCTCGTTAATTACTAATGGCTTCCAACCCAAGACGAAACCCCCCAAGCCTTCCTCCAAAGAGGGGTCAAATCAAAGCTCGAATTTTCGAGAGTTTGGCCGACTCTGTTACCTCAAAAGCAGAGCAACTAGTGGCCAAAATCAGAGGCGGCGGCACCTCCACCTCCGCCTCCACCACCTCCCTCCAGAGCGCTTACAATGCCGATGGGTACCCAAATATTAATCACCGTGCTTAAGTCTTTCGGGGTGTTCGGCACATTTCAACCCATGGTATTAAGTATTTAGTAGCACAAGTATTGCTGTTTTCTTTCCTAAAACCTCGTCGTCGGAGCTTTGTTTTATTGTTGGCTCTGGACAGATTTTGTCGTGTAAATTAATGCCGACTTCTTCGTCCAAGAGGCTTTGTAACCACTTGTATCAATACTACAATGTATGTATAATTGATGTCCAGTGTTTGTGTAGTGATCCCTCCCTGGAACTGTTTTTTAAGCCCCTCTTTTTTGCTAACACACAAATCATCATTAGGTAAATGCGATTATTCTCAAAATGGAAATTGATTGAAAAGGCATAATTATAAACAAAATTTATTATTACATATTAATATCAGCCTTTCAAACTATGTTCATTATTATTACTGTGTTCTCATAACTGTTTTGATCATACATTATTATCGCACTAAAATGTATAAATTCATTAAACTTTCACATTTAACATTTTCTACAACACCGGTTATTGCTTATTAGACAACACAATTTAACTAGTTGTTTTAATTCTCACTATTTGAGATGAACTATATTGAGGTAAATTGAGTGGTGAAATTTAATAAGAACTTGAAGTTTGTGTTTATAGCTAGTAGTTGTCAAATTATTGATACATATAATAAAATTATAATACAAATGTATAATAGTGAAAAAAAAAAAAAGCTCTAAGAATATATCAACGTCAAATTGTTTTACGCGGTCTATGATGCAAGGGGTGACGTGCCACTATTACATGTTACTTGTTAAGTAGGGAGAGAGAGAAAAAAAATGGAGAAAACAGTGGGCCGTTAAGATAAATAAATAAATAAATAATTAATTAATTAATTTTATTGGCTGAATTAATTAATTTTATGGCAAAATGTGGCATGAATGTGGCAGCTGGGTCGTCTCGTTCGCCAGTCATCTCCTCAGTCGGCCGGAAAGTTGAATGTTGGGGGTTGGTTGGGGAGAGAGGGGGGGGACGGTTGAGGAGGGAGAATGTAAATCGTGCAATTGGCCAGAATTAGGGTTCAGATTTTGGATTTTTGGACTTTTTTTTATTTACTTACTCAGTCAACCACTCCACGTCAGCACCACCTCACCCTCTCACGGTGTAACCCCGCGCGACTCTCACGGGTGAACAAAACCGGTTATCTATCTATTTATAATAATAATGCAAACTTCAAGTGAGACATGTCTGCAAAAAGATTGATTCATCAAGTAAGAATGGACTCTTTTTGCCTTGCTTTCTTTAAGGTTTCACACTAATGAATGTTCCTACCCATTTTCTTATCCCCCTCTAATGGTGGAAGACTTAACACGTGTATTTTTTCTACTGAGATTTCGGCCCTTAAAGATGTTGACATAATAATAATAATATTATATTGTTATTTTGTATTTCTCGTTGAAAGATACAAAAAGTTAACATACTTTATTTATATTATATATATAATAAAACTAAATAAAGAAATTTTTTGTCATATTTTTTTAGTTAGAAATTTACCTTTTCCCTCACAAACTCATTCTCAATCGGTGTCAAGATTGACTTGGCGCTCATTTTCACTGAGGACCTAAAATCGGGCTGCACAGATTTGAAACTACTAGACTCAAGTCCAGTTTGAATGGTCCCTACTACAATCTTAAAGGTCGAGTTACTCCAAATTTGCAGGGCAAGTTACTCCAAATTTGGAAACCAAATTTTTTACTTCCAAGTATTTTTCTCAAGGGTTAATTTCACAAATCCTCCACAACCTTTTAATTAAAAATCCGTTTGGTCCTCAACTTTTGTTTTTACACTCCACAGCCCTCAACTTTTAATAAATACACACAAATAAAAAAAAAATTATGAAATGACAATTATACCCCTTAAGCTTTTTAAATTTTTTTAAAAAAAATTTAAAAATAATAAAAAAAGAAAACCCAACCCTCCACCCCCACCCCTCCCCATCCCCGTCCCCTTCCCAAAATTAGCCGTTAGAAATGGAAACATTCTGGAGGCCAACCATTCCACTGCCGGAGTGGTAGCATTTTGGCGGCAAAAAAAGTGGGTGAATCCTCCCCCAATTTGCTGCCATTTTCGAGCAGCAAATAGAGGGATTAACCCCCCCTTTTTAGCTGTTGGAATGGCACCAAAGTGCCGTCAGAAATAGCAACACTGCTGCCATTTTTGGTAGCAGAAATGGGAAGAGTCTTCCCCCATTTTACACAAAATGTGAGGACACTTTGGATGCTGAAAACGACATCATTTGTTACCTTTTCTGGCATCAAAAAAGGGGGGTGAATCCCACCCTCAAAAAAAAAAAAAATTTACTGCCATTTTCGGATAGCAAAATGGGGGAGGGCGGTTAACCCCTCTTCTTTTTTGGCTGCCGTTTAAGACAGTTCAAATGGAGGGGAGTCTCCCCCCATTTTGACAGTCAAAAAAGAGGGGGGGTTAATCCCCTCCTATGTAATATCCCGCGAAGATTTGCAATAAACTTTGCTAAACTATAAAATGGAGAGTGTTAGTTTTGCCAAGTTTATAGAACAATTGTCAATTGTGTAAATAATTAATTGTTATTCTTGCCGAGTATAATAATTTACATGTCCTTTTATAATTAAGTAATAGCTAATATTGACAAGTATACAAGACACTTGTCAGATTTGGAATTCATGGATTTCAAATGACATTTAAATATGATTAGACCTAATACCTATAAAAAGGGACCAAAATGTAAAAGAAATTCGTCCAATATTTTAGAAAGCCATAAAACACTACTTAAAACTCTCCAAGACACCCTCCTTGCCCTTAAAACAAATCCATTTTCATATATATATATATATATATATATAACCCTAGTTTGAAAAACCATTTCTCTAAAAAATATTAAGATTTTGGGAGCATATTTCCACATAAAAGTTATCTAAGAATCTTTGGAAATTAAGAAGTGAGTAATACGTGTCTTGATTCTCTCCCTCTTGATATAAATGATTTTCGCATTCTTTGTGAGTAATGCATGTCTTTGGCTCTATCCTTTTCTATCCTTTGGCTCGCTTCTTCTCTCTGTATCTTGGATCTCTCTCTTTTGAAATTTGTGTCTTCTTTTAATTGTATTTGGCCTTTAATGATTGACAGTACACCATTAATTTGGATAAATGATTTTTTTTTGCTCTTTGGGGCATCTCTAGTGGCGCTATCTACCCGTTTTGAATTGTATTTTTATTGCTTTATGGTACTATGACCTTACTATGTGGTCTTGGTCATTTGTACATTTGTATCATATGGCTTACGGGTAAAGGTTAAACTAGATATGCGCTCAAACTTTGTGTCTTTGTATCTTTGTCATCTAATGATCTTTCTTGTCTTGTTTTGCGTGGGTTAATACACGTTGTTATTTACTTGGTACTTTGTACTCACTCCCATCTTCTACAACCTTATAAATATCAAATTAAAAGATTTGTGGCCGGATCATCCCAGAGAAAATGTATGTATGTGATCGAGACTTCAGTGCGTGGCCAATATTTCGTTGTGAGTGACCATAATAGTTATTGTAAAATAATATTGAATTTAATAGTCTTTGAATTTTATTTGTAAAGTCTCACATTTGATTTTAAAGTGTAATTTGTTTCTCAAATGCTTCCACTATTGATACGAGATAAAATGGTGAAGAAATTGGGAGCGTGACATCCTATTTGATGTCCGAAAATGCAAGCAAATGGGGGTGATTCACTCTCTTTTTTTACCGTCAGAATGCTGCAATTCCCGTGACAGAATAGCTAGCCGCGAGAATGTTTTCATTTTCGGCGGCCAATCTGAGGAGGGGGTGAGTTGGATTTTCTTTTTTATTTTAATTTTTTTATTAGTTTCAAACTTTTTTAAAAATATTTAAAAAATTTAAGGGGTATAATTGTCATTTAAAATTTTTTTGAAATAGTAGAAAAAGGGAGGACTTTTGTGTATTTATTAAAAATCGGGGGCTGTGGATTGTGAAAATAAAAGTTGGAAACCAAATTGATTCTTTACTCAAAGGTTGAGTAAGATTTGTGAAATTAACCCTTTTCTCAACGCGATTCAAGTCCAGTTTGAATGGTCCCCATCTACAGTGCTCAATCTTGAAGGCCAAGTTACTCCAAATTTGCAGGCCAGTCCCTCATCACTGCTCTAAAAGAATATTCACCTTTTCTTTCATTTGGCACTCACTTTCTTGACTCCTTTCCACTTTCCACAATTCCCTCTGTTTCTAATCGAAAGCAAAAAAATCAGTACCAAGATATTCGTCTTTAGCAATGGAGTTCATCCCCTCCAAATCTACTGTAAGAAGGAAATCAAACCAAAGGCTCCCGCCTAAGAGAGGGCAGATCAAGATCAAGATACTGAAATCTCTGCTAAAATCGACCCTTGGATTGGTATCAGCTGCCAGAGACGCGGGAAGAAGGAAAAGAAGCTCCAACTCCACATTCCCATATGGAACTCCGACCTTCTCCATCTCTGAGAAACATTCTGATGAATGGAATTCCAAGCTTCGCAAATAACTAATCCATTTTGTCTTTGATTATTATTTTTTGTGCAGTAAATTAGATTCCCTTTACAGAGTATATTGTAGTGTGTGTTCATCTTGTTCAGCAGATTATTAATGTGTTATTCAATTCTTCTCCCTTTTCAGTTTTAATCATTTCTATATTTAGCTGCTTATTCATTGTTATGTTTATTCAGATATTCTCACTCACTATTGTCTGATTTTTGTAAAAATGGGAAAAAAAACAAAAAAGATCCCTCAAACTGAAATAGAAATCTGGTTTTACAACACATCAGATGGTATTATGGCAAAAATTTCATACAACCAAAAACCAATCTTTGTATACAAGACCCTCTGCTTCTGACTGTGCAGAGAATTGAATATTACCGAAAAAATCAAAGATCAAAACTTGCATCAGAGTTTCTCCCAGTCGATATTTCCGGCGAGGTTGTTAAATTTGAGAGGGACCTTCCAATTTTCCCCTCAAATGCAGAAGCTGATTTCAACAGAGTTTTGACTACCCTTATCTTCACCAGTCCTCTTCTTGGGGGAAGACTCTGTTTCGATTTTGAGACAGAGGATTCCATCCTCAGGTCAGGGGCTTCTTCTGGTTTGTATTGTTTTTCTAGATAGAAGTGAGCTTCTGTGATTCTCTGATGTGTGTTTTTCAAGTTGGAAGCAAAATTCTGAACGGTAACAAATTTATAGAGGCAAGGAACGGCCGGGCTAGGGGCGAATCAACTCCATCCAGCTGTTTGATTCTCTTTTGAAAAAATTAGTACAGAGAATTCTGTATAGCTTTACAAAACTCTGGCTGATTTGAACAACTGCATGGATAATCAATGATGAAATAGTTGATGTATTGTTAAACATTTTGTATCGCGTAAGTTGAGAATTTGATATTACAAAGGGGCCTGGGGAAGAAAATCGACAAATTAGTTACATTAAAATCTCACTGAATTATCACTCTATACATTTTCCTTTGATATGGTAGTATTTTATTTATATATGAATTTAGGAATCCCCTTGGGCAAATGCAACATTGGACATTATTATTATTAGTATAATTATCAAATCAATTGATGTACACCACAAAAAAAAAAATAATTTGAAGAAGTAATCATTATCATGGGAATCAAACCCCGAACGTTAATGGCTTGTCATGCAAGATTGAGAAAAGGGATGTGAGAAAAATAGAAAAAGTGAGGAATTATTTGCACCTTTTCTTTTGGTTCTACAATTTTTAATTGCATTGTGCTTCAAGAATATTATTTTGTAATGCAAAACAGCACTAAATTGGTTCCAGATGATTATTACGAGCTACAGAATTTTGTATCATGATTCACGTTTTCATATTTCTTACCTATTTTTTTTTACATAATATCCAGCTAAAAAGTTTAAATTATTATTAAAATAATAATGATATGTTAGCATGTATAAATATAGATAGCACTAGCAATAAAAAGTGTTTAAATTTTATAATCTAGACTAGATGCCAATTTATGTCATTGGACAGGTGAAATGTACTTTAAAAGGATCAAAATTGGATTATTAATCTTGATGCTGGTTATATATTTTAATACATGTCCTAATAAAATATACTATTATATTGATAGCTTAGTTTGAGCTCCTTTCATTCTACAAGAGTGAATTTTTCTTGCCTAAATTGATTTAGGGGGTCACATGATAGGGTCACATGACAAAACCAAATTCGTATGATCCACATATGATAAGTTCAATTCTTATATCCTTTTAATTTATTTGAGGTAGCCTTTTTTTTTTAATAACAATTTTTTAAAAATTCTCTCTTAAAAGGAAGTATTAGAACATCTTGTCCCCTGTCAACTAACAACTCATCCATCTTCTTTCCTCAAATATAAAGGAATTTGTTTTATGAGGTTCACTATATCCATAGTGCCATCTTCAATAATACAGCCATCTTAAGAGGGACTCATAGATTTTTTTGACTATCATGACTAAACAATATCTTAGACCACCGTCATCACATTACGACTCATAAACTTTTTCGATCATTACATTTCTAACTTTTGAACCCTCATCTTTCTTGTTATTCCCAATGGGCCTATACATGGAAGTTTAGGGCTCGACTTTTATGCAATATCATTTCATTTCAAAAGTTTAACCCCACTGAATTTTTGAAAAGAATATTAATTTTTAATGAAAATATTGATTTTAATTTGAAGTTTTATGAGAATATAAAAAAAGAATAGAAAAACCTTTTAGAAGAAAAATATAGGACAAAATTATGTTTATTTACAATTATACATTTACTGATTAAAATAATTTGGTATGAAGATTCACAAATTTTTTTTCTTATTTTTCCACCAAGTGTTCTCCAAAATACTTACCATTTACCAAACTAATTTTTTTTTTTTACCATCTCACGTTGGAGTTTTTCCATTTTTTTTCTATTTTTCAGTGGTGACAATGCGCAACATGATTGTCACATGAAAGACACAAGTGTGTGCCACATAATATCCACGTGTACACATGATATCTAAGGTCTCTCCAGAAAAATTAGGGTTTTTTTTTCCTATAGCAATGAAAAAATATCTTCATATCATAAATGTCAATTTTCTTCACAAATCATAGCATTTTTTGGCAGTTTGATCTTTGAAATGGTGGTGCACTAACTTGGGCATTTTACAAAACTAATATCGATTACAATTATACTTGAGTGGTTTCTCGAAAAAAGGACATTTCTAACATTTTATCCAAACCAAGGTTGTGTTGGTCAGGTGGTAATCTACTTGCTAATACGGGAAAATTAACATAGGAGAGATGAAGCTTCTCAAAATCTTGAGAAACGCATCCTCCGAATATCGAAAATCTTGTTCAGCATCTGCAAATCGTCTCTTGTCGTCGCATGAAATTCACTCCTTGCCCTCTCAACCGTACCTAATCTTCCTTCATCTCTGTTTTTTACGCACACATATACAGTGTACTTGCTTTAGACATGATCGGTAACGAATTGTTGATTCGACACTACTTTGATTTTCTTTTACTTAGGGCATCGTTCGGCATTGCCTTCGACATTGATGGCGTCATTCTCCGTGGCAATATTCCCATCGGCGGCTCTCCCGGAGCTCTCAAAAGACTCTACGATGAATCTGGTACTCGATAACTCTGCCAATATAACTCGATTTATTTTCGTTTTTCTGCCAAGCCCTCAGGATCCTGGACCTTCTAGCTAGAAATGTCGACAAGTACTACTTGAATTTATTTCCTTTTATTTTTTATTGATCTGATAATCAAGGGAAAATCACGGACGAAATGAGTCCAGAATTTTTATATTGTCAGCTGCACATGCAAATTATTTATGGTTCTGGAATTAAACTCTACTCTTTAACGGGTTGGAGATTCATTTGTATGTACGGATTGGATAATGGTGTTTAGGACTTTGGAGGTCTATAAATCCTATAGTCTTTTCAGTTTGCAACCTATTTTTAATTTGGGGTATATTTTTTTGGCTGTTAACTCAGCATGCTTTTCTGTGGACTGTGTGGGCAGGTAATTGAGAATTCCCTATGTTTTCTTGACAAACGGTATGTAAAGTTGCATTCTGTATATAGAACTGCATTTTTTTGCTTTAACTCAGTTCGTACTACAACAACATAATTTGGTCGGTACTAACAGGAGGTGGGTCCCGGAATCTAAAGAGCAACTGAGTTAACCAACTTACTCAGTGTCAATATTTTACCCTCACAGGTTTTAGCACACAGTAGTTGGCTTAATTTTTACATTGTTTGTCTCTGTATCGAATTGATTAATTTTGTTCGTCTTTAAACTGAATGATCTACTACTCTCTTTGGTATCATTTAACTCCTGGCTAACTGATTGCAGGCTATACAGGGTCATTCACCTTTCAAACAGTTGGTAAAGAGGTATTGTTTTGATTTGAGTTGATTTGAGATATGGGGAAGTGAAACACTGACTTTCCCATTATAATTTTTGGTTCATGAAATGGTAAGCTGTGAGTGTTTTCTTAATTTAAATTTAGTCAAGGATCACTGCATTGTGCGAATGGGAGATGATCAATGGCTTTTATATCTTTAAGAGATTTTCATAACGAATAATAAGTCAAATTCCCTCAAGGTGTGTCTTTTGGTGGGATGAAATGATACTTCATAACTTCTTGATATAGCAAAGATATTTTCTGATATAACTTGACTTTTACTCTAGAAAATAAAGCTTGCTTGTCATATGTATAAAGTTCTTGCTTGTCATATATATAAAGTTTTATACCCTTGTCCAAATTCAAAATATCATTTGCACTTTTTATAATTCAATTTTATTTTGTCTACTGGGTTGTGTTTCCATATTTAAACTTCAGGATAGCTCGTTCGAAATTCAAAAATTTCAGAAATCCTGCTTCTAGAATATTACACTGGATGTTCACTAGTAGGATTTCTCAACGGTGGTGTAGATTATTTCTAGTTCCTCAAGAAGTTCATATCTTAAAATTGGAAAGGTGTATCCAAGATGCATAGCATAGATTTTACTTATCTATTCCCGATTGAGTTTCCACTTACCATGTGTAATTCCTTGTTGAAGCCAATATAATATAACATGGAACTTAGGGAGGCCAATGATTAGAAAGTGGACCAAGATTTATATCATACAGTCGTTTCAAGATGAGATGACGAGGAAGTGTCAAGTAACCAAGATGAATTTTAATTCTGAGGACAAGGAAGTGTTTCAACTGAACTTGTCTTTATCAGCTTTTGTCTTTTGATTTGCAGATTTGAAAATGAGCTAATTGTTGCTGTTGGGAAAGGAGAACCTGTGTCTGTGATGTCCGAATATGGTTTTAAGTATGGTTCAGAATGACCTTTTAATCAGATTTTATATTTCCTTTTCTTGGAAGTCTTATTTCATCTTATCTATGTCTCTTAAATTGCAGAAGTGTTCTTTCGGTGGATGAATATGCTTCTTATTTTGAGAATATTGATCCCTTGGCACAATATAAACAATGGGCCAAACTTACAGGAAATCATAATCGCTCTTCGGGAGAAATTGTTGGGAGAAATGAGATTTGTTCACAAAGAGTGGAAGCCGTCTTCGTAGTTAGCGATTCTGTTGACTGGAGCAGGGACATCCAGATGTTTTTCCATCTGTTTGTCTTACTCTAATTTGGATTTCTGGTTCCCAGATATTTCCATCACCTTCAAATGTTGTTCACTCCATAGTTTATTCTGTTCTCTCATATCCTTAGAATAAACAAAAATAGTCAAGAAATGCTGCAGCATATTTTATCCCTGATGAATTTTCAAATTCATTACTAGTTGCCAAAGCCTGTTATTACAAAGTCACTTTATTTTGCACAACCATTTAAAACTGAAGCTTCCTCACAATAATTGTTGTACCTCCCTTCAAAAAAAAGAGAAAAGGAAAATGGAAGAGAAGTAAAAACAAAAAATTGTGCTCATTGATTGAAGTAACGGAAGTTCCAAATGACTAACATATTAGAACTCATTTAGAGTTCAGGTTTATATTATTTTTAACAATAGTATTCTTGACTAGGTGGGAAATAAGACTGTGGTTTGCAAAGTGAATTCCTCTTTCCGCTGTTGACATTTTGCTGTTAAAGTTACAATCAACTAGTATCTCAAGTTAATTTTAGTTAGTTACCTGCTTATGTAAATGAGATATCTATCACATGCATATGTATTAGACATATATGGATATGGCTTATTGAGTTGCTAGAGGAACCATGGCTGGTACTTGTTAGTTAGGAGGAACTTAGAATATATATTTTATAGTATTTTTCCTAGGAGTAGCTGCCCAGATGATAATATCCATTATCCACCTTATAGTATCCTCCTCGTTTACTCCATGAACTCCTTTTTAAGCAGTGAATATGCTGATTCCTTGCTTTCTCATTTGGACTAGGATTTTGGAAGTTTAATGTTTAAGCTTTAATTTTAAGTTTTTAACAAAAGCTAGGTGATTAATACCGATTTGATCTGAGCTCTCTTGCAGGTTTTGTGTGACATTTTAAGTATGGGAGGTCTTCCTGGAAGAGAAATTGCAAGTCGACCGCCTCTTTATTTTGCAAATGATGACCTCTCATACCAGGTGTGCTTCACTATTCATCGTTGGAGATTCATATTAACTTATGATGATATTTCCTATATTTACCTTTTTTGTGACTCACTGATCAATTGCCATCAAAGGTAGGGTCTATTTCCTACTGAACGTCCAGGCATGGGTGCTTTCAGGATTGCCTTAGAATCTATCTTCAACAGGTAAAGGCTGTAGATAATGTGAAATGTTTAGTTGTAGCTTCAAAATTTCTTCTTCCTCCTCCTTTTTTTAGCATAAAAAATTTTTAACTGAACATCTCTTATAGATTATAGTTTGCCTATTTCTCAGAAAATGTTGTCCCCCTCCTGAGCTACAAGCCTATAACCTTTTAGTAACATTACACACACACGCATACACACACACACACACACGTGTGTGTGTGTGAGTGTGCGTGTGCGTGTGCGTCTCTGTGATCCATTCCACAATTGATAGTTCAGGCTGAGACATTCAAACAACAAATAATCATTGTAAAAATGAGACTATAGACGACTGTGCATTACAGTATGAAAAGTATGGTGTAATGTGATCTAGTAAAGGGATTAATTCCTATCTACAGAATCCACCCTGATGTCTTAAAGTACACATCTTATGGAAAACCAAAGCCTTCTGTATTTAGGAATGCTGAAAACGTACTGATGCACGTTGTACCTTCTCAAGATAGTCATCCTGAGAATGGAACGCAAACTTTCAAGACCCTGTATATGATAGGAGACAATCCTTCAGTTGACGTTAGAGGAGCTTCGCAGGTTTGTTTCCCGGTCATTATTTCTCATTTATGTCACCTTGCGTCAAGAGATGATGGCAGCTATAAATAATTGTTTGCTGTTTTAGGAATAATTGTCACCCTCTACATGGGAGTGGCCGGCCGTACTTATTCATTGATTTTAATATAAATTTGTATTAGTCTTGATTTAACGTAAAATCGCAGGCAGGACCATCTTGGTTTTCAATCTTGACAAGGACCGGGGTGTTCAAAGGGGATAAAAATGACCCTGACTGGCCAGCGGATCTGGTAGGTTATTTCTTTCAGACACGTATGCCTACCATTTGTCTAAATGTGATTACTGATAAAAAGAATGCGCCTCTAAATGTTTTACAATATTGGTTTTCTGCAGGTTGTTGAGAATGTAGAACAAGCAGTGGATTTCATCTTGAGAAAGGAAGGCATCACATCATGATCATTTGCCAAAATTAATTCTGAGGATTTATTTATCATTCATACAGAAACTCTTTCTTGCGAGTCAAATCTCACTATCATTTTCTAGTTTAAGCGTCAAAGGTTCAACCCATCTGTTAGCAATGCCTGTTTCTCCTCATTATTGTTCGGGTTTCAAAGATTTCAAAGATTGCTGTCATACGGCTGCCCTGAGAATGGGGAAACCAAGTAGAGGATATCTTCGGTTTCTTAATGGTTCACATTCATTCTACAAGTTTCCAAATGGGAGAAATAAGATATCTCATTTTCTTCTAACATAAAGGAACAAAAGGAAGGCATAATTCTTCCAGGAAACTTGTTCTTCAAGTCACACAAGGAAGCAACAATATTCTCTCTACAAAATACCCACATCCTAAGTAGAAAAGATTATTGTACGTGATGAGTCACAAGTTTTTCAAGCCATGGTGGAGTCAAAATCTAATTACTTGCTTGGGTTGACTCCCTAGCTTCCCAAGGGCCTTGTCCAAGGCAGTCTGGAATTCGTTAAATGGTGCGAGCTCCATCCTGCCAAGGTAAATCATGCATGATCATAACAGTATGTATTAAACTGGAAAGTAACAGAAAACCGACGGGTTAAAAACTCTTATGCGTCAAATAACCTGCCATGCATTCTAATGCATTACAAAGATAAACTTGAGAGAAGTAGCTTGATAAGGTACCATATCACATTGGTCAACTTATTGACAACCTTGAATGTTTATTACTTAATGCTACAGGCAAAATTTTCTTAATACAATTTCACACTTCATATAGACAGGCAGAGGCAAAAATCAATAAACAACTTGGAAGATTTATAAGTTATTTTCATGAAATAACCTTGGAAAACATATCACTTTAGTTGGAAAACATATCACTTTAGTTGGAAAACGTACTCATAGGTCAATTTTCCCTCCCGAGCTAGACTCAAAAGGTAATCTATCGTAACCCTGCACTCTTTTGCCTTGTCTGAACTCAGCCATTTCTGTAACCAAAATCCTCTCAAGGAAAGGTCCTGCAAGAGTAGAATTTTGTAAAATATCGGACAGAGGTAAGATACAATAAATTCAGAGGGCTATAGTAGAAACAAGACAAGTCAATTCAAGTCAAGAACAGTACAAGCTGACTTGGTTCAAATTGTAGCAAGCACAAGCTTTGATCCCATCATACGTTACAGCTTAGGCTCAATCATTAAACAAGCATATAAAAATATGGGTGATACGTCAACAGAATGGCATGTACCAGTTTTGCAATAATACCATTTACGAACTGCTTTTTATGCCGTCCCAGATCAGTTCTTTTGAGCTATAAATTTATGAACTTGGACAACCAGAAACAACGACAGAGAGCTGAAAAGCTACAACTGTTTTCCTTTCTCAAATCTGAAAGTATAGATTGGTTTTGTTTCTCCCATAAACACTGTAATATGTCTGATTCACCTATACGAGAAGCTGGACCTTGCTACTCTACTCACTAAAAGATGCTTTCACGGCCTCATGTAAACAAAATATTCAGAATCGGATATGCTAACACCTTTTTTGAAGAAAACTAAACAGAAGTGAGAATATTGAAGGCTTACCTTAAATATGAAAGATGAAGTTGAGACAGTTATCGGTCTCTTTGACATTCCTCCATATGTAACCATAGTTCCTCCCTGCCTGAAAATAGGCATACAAAGCTATCATAGGGAAATACTCAATTGGAAAATTTTGAGAAGTTACAAGCTATGGATCTTACTTCAAAAATTTAAGAATCAATGAAGCTGCATTCCCACCAACACAGTTAAATCCGAGGGCCGGTTCGGGTATATCAGCCTATAGGTGTAAATGTGATTCAGATAATTTCAGTAAGAACAAAAGCATTATCAAGGGGAAAATAACCGGTAAAAATTCTAAAAGATGTGTAATTCAACACCTGGATGGGGATAACTGCATCCCATAAAATCAGTGAAGCACCTCCTAATTTAGACAATATTAACATTATAAGTTCAAACAGGATACCAGGAGATCTTTAACATTTTTCACTTCCAGTTGGCTCTCTGTAAACACTATGTCAGCACCGAGACGTTTGAGCTTTTCTTTTGCTTCATCTGATCCTGTCCTGCAAAAGTGGGAATTCATACTTGAAACTGTCGCGGGAATACATATAGAAATGTGCAAAATAAATACATTACAAAAAGAAATGTGACTTTTTCGAAAAAGAAAACACACACTTTTGAGGAGCTAGGAAAGCAACTTCCCAAAGAATCTTTGGTTGTGCTATACGTCGGAATTCAAATTAAAAAAAAAAAAAAAGAGGGAGAGAGAGAGTAGTATAACCAAACGTTTGCGTTGAGAAATTTTTATGTGAGATTATTCAATCAATTCAAGACAAGTTAAGCAGACATTTTAAAGGTTTCTATATAAGAAGAGTCAGCAAAAGACTTAAATTCATGAAAAAGGAAAAGGAGGAAAAAAAGTTTACAACTCTAGAATTTGCTTTTATGTTACCATTATAATAACGTCAAGCAGTCACAAGATTTAAAATTAGAAGCTTGCAGTACTTGGGGCTAATCTAAATGGCACCTGTCCCTTATAATGTTAATGCTATGGATGCCTCGAATCCGAGCCAGCTGGATTACACACTGCCCCACAATGCTAGTAGCGCCATTCTGAACGATAGCATCTCCTAGTTGGATGTATCACAATGAGAGAACGCAGCTAACAGATATTACAAAACATTAGTCAGACAGAAATGGCAGCACCTGATTTTAGATCCACAAAGTCCTCAACCATCCTTAGGGCAGTCAAAGGATTTATAGTAATGGAAGCAGCATATTCTACTGGTGTACTTTTCTCAATTTTGTGCCAGACATTCTGATCTTTGACAACGTATGTCTGCCATGTGCCTGGAATCAAGAGGTTTACTCTAAAGCTGATTGATGAAGAGATTTTTCAACAGGCACATTTGCAGTCACAATAAAGGCATATAATTATTCTGAGAGCCATTGAAAGCAAAATTTCAGTCACTAAACACACTTCCATGACCAACAAAGGACATATAGGACAGTGGCTCTCGTTTCCTCAGCATGTGGCTTATAAATAGTGAATTCTATTCTGATGATTATTACAACTGTGAACTAGAGGAGGATTTAGTTCAAGTTTTACTCTACTTTTAATGACTTCTATATGGAAGTTGCAACACCCTTATGTAGTTTCTATGATCTACTATAATATGTTGAATTAAACATGAAAAGAAGAGCAAAATTATACCTGTGTAGAACACTAGTAATACTAATATCACATTTAGAAACAAAAGATATCAAGTGATGGCAATTGTGCACAATCATAAGACATGGGCTTCATCTATTACAATAACATTTCAATTGAAATTGCACAGAAAATCCCAGCATACCTGAAGTAGGAGGATAGTGGATGACCCGATCACCTGGGCTGAGTCCCTTAACAGCAGAGCCTACAGAATGCACCTCCCCCACCCCCTCATAGCCACCAACAGCTGGCACTGGCGGCCTCACCGGGTACACTCCTATAGACCATCTAATTCTCAATAACTCAACAACATGTATTTTGAAAGCAAAACAAAAATAGCATAACTAAAACATTGAAGAATATTCCCTTTTTTCTTTTTCTTCTTCTTTTTTTAGATCGGAAAATTATGCGTTAATTTATTATCATTATTATTATTATTATTATTATTATTATTATTATTATTATTATTATTATTATTATTTTGTGGGCACAAAAAACCTCTACTATCATCACTGGAAGCTTCACACAAGCAATTAGCAATATTTACAGATTAAAATTTGCAATTTGAGATAATCAGCATAACTATTGAAGCAGAAGCGGACCTTGGATTCTGTTGATATCAGAGGGATTGATGGGAGCGGCGAGCATTCTTACACAGACGTCGTCTTCCTTTACCTGAATGGGAGGAAGTTCTTTCACTTTGCAGACTGTATCTGGAGGGCCATGGTCATCGTAGACGACGGCCGTGGACGGAGGAGACATGATGGAGGAGAATGCTCGCACTGCTGTGTTTGATCGGCGGAGGAGTGCCCATGGCGGAGACACCAGAACTCCGCCGCGTGGCAGCGCCGCTTTCAGGTTGACTAGCCTGACTGTCGCCATGGATTCCGGTTACTGCTTTAGGAAGTTAGAAATATTCCTAAACGACGACGTGCGATACTGCGGGAAGCGAGGAGACCAAATTATAGTTTTGGTCCTCAACTGTTTATTGATGTTGCAGTTTGATCTCCATATTTTATTGGCCTACCCGTCTAAATTAAAAGATAATTAAAAATAAGTAAAAATATGAAAAATTGTCAAAGATTTAAAAAATATAATGGGTCATTAAGACGAACTCACAAACTAGATCAAGTCAAAGCCAACTAGTTGGCGCAGCCCTGAACTCGGGTTTAATTGCCGACTCTACTTCCATCTTAGATGCTAAATATATAGGCCGTGATGGGAGACTCCCACAAATTCCCCAAAACATCAGGAAACGTCCTCATTTATGTAGGAAAAAAAGGTAATGCATATAACATTTGAGAAATTATTATTTTCCATTTTTTATTATAGTCTGTATGAATAAAAATTCTATACCAACCCATGTTAATTTGTTAACCATTAATATATTTTGATTACTCAAAGTAGATCAGCCATAACGTGATACGTATAATATATATTTCTTCATTGGCTATGTTAATTTAATGACAAACTTGAAGACATATAATTCCATGTAAAATGGATACAGATACGATAATGGATATAATTTGTATTTTAAAAAGCTTCGCATAAGCCTCACATAGGCAATGCTTAATTATACTCGAAATTTCGACTCGAAGCTTCCTCACACATTGTGTTTAATTATGTATAAATCGCGCTTTATTATGCATTGATTTGTTTAAGTGCTTATAGACTTAAGACTTGATTTTGATGTTTTTCCACATAATACGTTTTTTAAAACATTGGTTATATATAATTATTATGGTATCTACCAAAACAAGAGATGTCCCATTTACCCTTGCCTATTTTGTTGAATGTGATGTTCCATTATCCTTATGTCCATTTGATTGACTATGATTTATCTTACATCCCAAAGTATTGATGTAAGCATACATGAACGTTAATTAAGCAAATGCAAGGCTGAGGCAACCTTTCTATCCCTTAAGAATGTTTAAGCGCTAAACATTTGATACTGTTATGGTACTAAACAGATGATTTGATCTAATATGTCACAAAAAGAATTTTTATACGATAACGGAAGTCTTTAACGATTAAAAATCGATACAAATACAGTTCAAAATATCGAGACGCTTTCGCTATGCACTCTGATGATTAAATGTTCCGTGGGCTACCCACAACGAAACCTCGGCCGCACACACCGAAGTCTCGATCACATACATGTATCTCCTACACCTTTGGGACGATCCAACCACATAACTCTAAATTCAATACCTACAAGATTGTAGAATATAGGTGGTGAGTACAAAAGTACCCAGTGAATAACAACATGTATTGGCCCACAGAAAAATAATACAAAAGAGGAAACTTTAATGCACAAAGAGGTTATCCACAAAGATACACAGATACAAAGATACGAAGTTCGGACACATCACTAGTTTAGCCTCTACCCGTAAGCCATACAATTCAATAACAGATCAGAATGACTAAGACTACACAGCAAGGCCATAATACCATAAAGCAATTCAAATAGCAGAGCAGAACAGGTATATATCGTCACTAGCGATGACCAAGAGCAAAGAACAATCATTTATCCAAAGCCATGGTGTACCATCAATCATCAAAGGCCAAATACGGTTTAAAAAGAGAGCGCCGAAAGAGAGAGCCAATAGATAGAAAAGGATAGAGCCTAGACACGTGTTATTCACCTTAAATATTCCTCGAATAATCCACGTGAAAAAGTATCTTTAAAACTTTGATATTCCGTAATTAAAGCTATTCTTGAGTTAGGATCTATCTATATAAGGTTAAGAGCTTTTTACAAGTGAGAAGTAGGTGTTTTAGTGGGTTTCTATAGGTGTTTCTCCACCATCCCCAATGTTGGACGAATTTTGGGGGTTTAGGAGAGAAATGGGATGTTGGCAATGCTTGGGAAACATTGAGGACTAATAACCCTTTTTTATAATAGTTGAAATTTAGCTAGTTTTAATAAAATTTGGGTTCCACCAATGACGTCTCGACATGTGGCGCAACATATACTGTACACTTGGTGGGAAATTGTCTGAGAAATCCTTGTGATTTGTCTCATCCTTCAATTAAGCCATCGAACTTCGATTTATGTCAATTAAGTCACTATACTTTAGTTTATGTCAATTAGGAACCAAATTCTTTCTTTAGTATCAATTGGGTAACAATCTTTTAATTTTTCAAGAAATCCTACACTAATATTCAAGTAATTATTTCAAAACAACAATTTCGTTGCTTACCTTAATTTGTAGGCATTTTCAGGATGTTACATAATACCAGCGGCTCATTTAATTTGAGAAGGGTATGTTGATGTGCTAATATTATATCATATCACATTGTCTACGTCACTAGATATCTGGTGCTTGAATGTATTTCCGAATAGCGAGTGTCACGCCCCCAATTTCATTACCATTTTATCTCGAAATATCGATAACGGAAGCGTTATCTCGATTCAGAATCGAGGGCGAAACTTCATAAATACAATTCAAAAGGGTTGAGACGCTTTCCCTGTGCACTCTGATAATTAAGTGTAGTGATGTCACCCACAACGAAACCTCAGCCATACACACTGAAGCCTCGATCACATACATGTATCTTCTCCACCATTAGGACGATCCAGCTACAAAGCAAGTTATTCAATACCTACAGGATTGTAGAAGAGGTGGGTGAGTACAAAGTACCCAGTGAATAACAACGTGCATTGGCCAACGCAAAACAGTGCAAGAAAGATTATCAAATGACAAAGGTACAAAGGCACAAAGCTCGGGTATATCACTAATTTAGCCTCTACCTGTAAGCAATAGGATACAAATAGCACAAATGACGAAGACCACACAGCAAGATTATAGTACTACAACATAATACAAATACAATTTAATACGGGTAGATAGCGCCACTAACGAGACCTAAAAACAAAGAACAATTATTTATCCAAAGCAATACACCGTCAATCATCAAAAGCCAAATACAATTAAAGGAAGACACAAGTTCCAAAAGAGAGAGATCCAAGACACAAAGAGAATAAGAGAGCCAAATAATAGAAGAGATAGAACCAATATACGTATTACTCCTCTCTTTATTCCTTGAACAAGGCTTCCAAATACTTTCAAAGAAAGCAACTTATATATTAGAGGGATAGTCTTGAATATATTATTTGCTTTGTATAGGGATATAAGGGAAGGAAAAAGATAGAAGAAGGGTATAGCTGATAAAGGAGGAAGATGGCTTGAGGAAGTCTTGTGAAATTCCCCAATCTCCACCTCCTATTTATAGTTGCCAAATTTAATTGTTTTTAATAAATGTTTGAATTTCGCTAATAACGTCGCGACAAGTGGCACAACGTGGTATTGTACATTTGGCTACAAATTGCTCTAGAAGTCCTTATACTTTGTGTTGCCTTGTAATTTAGCCACCGAACTTCGATTTATGCTGATCAAGAACTATAATCTTTCTTGACTTCAATTTGAGTATCAATCCTTTCAAGTCTTCTAATACAATTCAAGCAATTATTCCATTGTCGTCAAAATAACAATCATGTAGCTTGAAGGTTAAATTTTCATGGGATGTTACAGCGAGCACAGACCAAACTAATTAAAACATCTCTCTTCACTATCCTATTTAAATGGAAGAAAATTCTATTTTCAAAAGCATTGTTTTTTTTTTTTGAAAGAAAAATTAACTTCATTCATTGCAAGGACCACGTAATAGTGGTGAAATAAAAATCGGAATACAATCAAACCAATGGCAAGCCACTGGTGATTCAATTGCAAACGACGCTAAACAATGTGCCATGACATTCTCCGGTCGAAGGATATGTGTACCAAAAAAACATCTAATCGAGTGCAAAAGATACAAAATCTGTCGAAAAAGAGGGCCTACCATCCTAGAAACATGGGGGTTGCACAGTCCTTGGACCATCTTCACTGTCTCCACCTGGAATTCTTGAAGAGATAGCATCCTCTCCCCCATCAAGCGCAAGTCATATCGTAAAGCAAAAGTTTCTGCCATCTCCTATAACATCCCATAAAATTTGGCCCCTAATTAAGTTACGTGGTCGACTATGATGACATAATTGCTCGAATTACATTGGAAGAACTTGAGATCATCGTTTAAATGAAAATCAAAGAAAGAATGCGATTCTTGATTGAAGAAAAATCAAATTATGATGACGAAATTACAAGACGACACAGAGTATAGGGACTTCTCGAGTAATAAATGAGCGAACCTCATTTCGCCAAGTCACCTCCTTAGGTGTATGATCACAATTGCGCCAAGTGTTCTGGCATGATAGGAGGAACTCATGATTCAAAAACAACATAATTCTAACTATTATATAAAGGTTAATCTTTCCCAACCAACCATGCGGCCCCTCTATCTCTTGAAAGCTCCCAAACTCGTCCAACCTCAGGAATGGTGGAGAAACACCTATAAAAACCCAACAAAACACCACTCTTACACTTGGAAAAAGCTCCTAACCATATATAGATATGTTGTAACTTGAAAAATGGCTTTGATTGGGAATAGTAAGACTTTAAAGGCACTTTTATACAATTAAATTATTTGAGCCATCTTTGAGGTGAGTGACGCATGTCTTTGGCTTTATCGTTTTCTATCCCTTGACTCTCTTTTTCTTTTTGTATCATGCATCTCTCTCTTTTGGAACTTGTGTATTCCTTTAATTGTATTTGTTGGCCTTTAATGATTGACGGTGCACTATTACTTTCGATAAATGATTGTCCATTGCTCTTGGGCCACGCTAGTGGCGCTATCTACCCGTTTTAAATTATATTTGTATTGTTTTGTAGTACTATGACCTTGCTGTGTGGTCTTGATTATTTGTACATTTGTATCGTATTGCTTATAGGTAGATGCTAAACTAGTGATGTGCCTGAACTTTTTGCCTTTGTATCTTTGTCATTTAACGATCTTTCTTGCCTTTTTTTTTGCGTGGGGCTAATACATGTTATTCACTAGGTACTTTGCACTCACCCCCATCTTCTACAGTTTTGTAGGTATTGAATTCCGAGCTCTGTGGTCAGATATTCCCAAAGATGGAGAAGATACATGTATGAGATCGAGACTTTGGCGTGTGGCTGAGGTTTCGTTGTGGGTAGCTCACAAAACACTTAATTATCAAAGTGCGTAGCGAAAGCGTCTCAATACTTTTGAATTGTATTTATAAAGTCTCGCCATCGATTTTGAACTTGAGATACATGTTTAAATGCTTCCACTATTGTTGAAATTGGGGGCGTGACATCTCTACGGAAAAACGGCCCTCCATTCGGTAAGCAAAAGCGCCAATAATAATATAATTTAGACGACGCTCTATATGATTTAAATTGTTTTTAATTCAAAAATATAATTTAGACTTATATAAAATAAAGTAAAATAAGATATATAATAAATAATATATAGACAATAATTAGGACGACTTCAGAAATTTTGGAACCGGGACCATGTTTCCCTTCTTTGCCTTTGTTATGGTTTTCCCAGCTCCATTCTGATTGGGATTAAGGTAAGTTATGCATCTCTATCTCTTTAATTGCATAGAACTTTTATCTGGGGTGATTTATTTATGTTTCTACTTGTAGAAAATTATCTAAACATCACACCAAACGGACTATTATAGCACCTTCTTATCTATTCAGCTGGTTTCCTATCCCATAATTGTTTGATTATATTTCCTGAATTATTAGCTTCATGTACGGAAATAGTCTCCACTAAGTGAAATACAATGACATTATATATGAAGCAATATTAAAGAATCCTTAAAAAAGCATGCACAGTTACTTTTAGTATCACCTAATGTAATATAATGATATGCATAGTGTAAGTTAACCGGTCACAAAAATTATTATTAATACAATATCAAGGTCATGTAACTTTGCTCTTTGCATAAATATCTTATCATACTTTATTATCCATCAATGTAAGCTCGCTCTCAATTGGAGAAAAAAAGAAAAACAAAGAAAAGGAAAACAAGTTAAGATCATTATCAACGTAGATATATGTAATTACATACCTATCAAACTAAGAGATATTTTTTCTGTTTCGTTTTTTAAAAACATGATGATGCATGTCAAATATTCTTCTACATTAAAGCTTCTTTTGAACTTCAATTATTTTAGTCGCTAAAGGAAAAGTTGTCTAAAAAGGTTTTGTATCATATCTCCTCGCCACGACCATGATTCAGAAAGTGCCTTTTTCATGACCAAACCTAAAGTCTTCACAAATAAAGTTGACAACAACATGGGATATTCGGACAGTTAAACACGTGCAGCCTTATTTGTCACTACTTCATTAGCCATTATCCTATATACTATTCCTTGGACTGATCAAATCGATTTTTTAATTAGTTTATCAAACAATTGATTAACCGTAAACGGTTTATCCGCCGTCCCTAATCAACTACCACAATAATACTTCTTTTTCACAATTGACGGTCTGATTTCTCCCAAATTTTATAATAATCACGAATCAAGACACGGCCAATATATTACCCATTAACAGTTTACAGTTTATAATTAACGACCCGATTTGGCCTATATCTCCTGTGACATGGTTTTTTAACGAGCCTTCAAGATTCCAACTTTGAACTCTCACACTAACGATGATGATGATGATGATAAAATCAGTGAATGAAGTACTTAGTTTAGAGTATTTTTATTTATGATAAAAACAATCTTCTATTATACGTCTAACTAAGATTATCTGATTACTTAATAATTTCTCACTCTATATGCGTTTGATATAATAAAAGTATTTATAGAATAACAAAAGTTTTTCTATTACTTAATAGTGATATAGGTCACAGTGGCTGCAGTTTCAAAGTTGGTGGATGTATTGAATTGCATGTCAAAACTAGTGGAGCGTCTAGTGCCATAATCGCTGACGTTTTATGTTAAAACACTCATCCAGTAAATAACAAGTCAGTTATGATTTCTTACACATAGCACATGCGGTATGTCAACGTCTGCCGCCGTATGACCGATCAATTTCATGTGATGTAGGCATGGGAGCCGGAACAATTTTTATGAAAACAAGACAAGAAAATCTAAGTGCAATAATGTTGGTAAAAAATCAAAAGGGAACCAATGAATATATGGGACGTGGAAAATTTTCTGTTTACGTTCAAGAATTTGAGGGCGAGAATGAGTAAACGACATTGACTTGAAACTCCAGAAACGGTGACGTGGCGGTGGATGAGAAGATGGACTGCATAAGAAAAATACATACATAGGACAGACTCCGACGAAAAATATATACAGAGAACTCTCTCTCCCCCTCTCTCTTTTTCTTTTTCTCTCTCTTCATTTTCTTTCTTCCGTTTATTGTAATGGAGGTCTGCAGTTGAGGAGCAACAACAGGCAATAAGAAGAAACATACATATATATACATATTATATATATATATATAAATATATACATGCCCAGAAAGCCAGAACTAGAGGGAAGGAATGGGGTGTTTCCCTTGCTCTGCTGAGCAGTCAAGTAAAAAATCAGAAGAAAAGAGAAGAAATAACTGCAACTCCAATCAGAGCAGAAGGGATGATCAAGCACGATCAAGAGCAGGTGACCACTTATTATATCTGAATAATTAAAATTGGATTTATGTAAAATTTTGAGCTTTATGAAAGGTGGGTTTTTTCCCCGGTTCATCTTTGATTCATTTGCAGCGGTGGGTTTCAGTTTGGGTATTCGGTTTTATTGATTGACACCAGTGGAATCCATTAGATAGTCACTCTTAGAGTGTTAATTTTTCTCCTTGGGTTTCAGATGCCCCGAAGGCTAGCCCAGATAATAAGGGTGTGAAGGAGGAATCGCAGGGCAAAAATCAATCTGCATCTGAAAAGAAAGTGAACGCTAGTAGCATTCCTTCTCAGGACGTAGAGACAAACGGAATTAATGTGCGGAAATTTGTATTTGCTGAATTGGAAGCTGCAACAGAGAATTTCAAGAAAGATAATATTTTGGGTGAGGGAGGATTTGGAAAAGTTTACCAAGGTCATTTGCAGGATAATAAACAGGTCAATTGAATTCACTTTGGCATTATTTGATTGCTCTAGTCTGTAATTTAGTGGCGGAAGATGGGGAATTTATCGTTGCTTTTATGCAGGTTGTGGCCATCAAGCAACTCGACCTCAACGGCCGTCAAGGGATTAGGGAATTTGCAGTTGAAGTGGTGACACTGAGTAAAGCTGATCATTCTAATCTTGTTAAGTTAATTGGTTACTGTGTTGATGGAGATCAAAGGCTATTAGTCTATGAATACATGCCACTAGGCTCACTTGAGGACCATTTACATGGTATGTCTTAGGCATGAAACCTGTGTTTAATTCACACATCCCTTCTTTTCTCGTCATAGGATGTTTAATTCATGTTTGGTACAAAATGCTACAGGACAGGACTAGACAACGAACACGGCTTTTAACTTACTTTTAGTACTCAATATTGTCCAGTACTGTCTAGTCCTCCCTACCAAACATGTTACTGAAGCCCTGTTCTCCCCGGCGTTAAAAGAAAAGTTACTTTATATTTACAGAACCCCATAGAACATCACTTGATTGGAATACAAGAATGAAAATAGCAGCTGGTACAGCAAGAGGCTTAGAGTACTTGCACGACAAGATGAAACCGCCTATTATATATCGTGACTTGAAATGCTCTAACATTTTGCTTGGGAAAGGATATCATCCCAAATTGTCTGATTTCGGTTTGGCGAAAGTCGGTCCCTCTGGAGATCGGACACATGTTACAACCAGAGTGATGGGCACTTATGGTTACTGTGCACCAGAATATGCAATGACGGGAAAATTGACATTTAAATCAGATATTTACAGCTTTGGGGTTGTCCTTTTGGAGATAATCACAGGCAGGAAAGCCATTGATAATACACAAAGTGGGCCTGAGCAGAATCTGGTTTTATGGGTGAGATATAATATCTGCTACCTTTGTTAAATGGAATGTCTTTTGTTAAATCTCTTGCCTGTTAAGTGTGTGTGTGTGTGTGTGTGTTTTTTTTTTCCTGTTGAACTATGAAAAGAAATTGCTTACAGATACAGCAGAGTCCTCTCTAACAAGCATAGGGGCTCTGGAGACGCCTAATTCTCGATAGTATATTAACTAATAGAGCCATTAATGAACTTCAGTCCATTTTGGTCTTCTCAAACAATTTGTCTGTTGCTTTACTGACCATTTGGCTTTTACCATGACTCTATGAGGTACATATTTTTCATATGTAACTTCTTCAGATGCCTAAATAGCTGATATAAGTTGTTTTGCTCTATGACTTTATATTTTTTTATGATAGAATGGTAATTTGCACTTATCAGAAAGAAGTCTGCATGAAATGCTGAGATATATAATTGACCATTTGGGTTTGGAAAATCACATGCCATCAATGAAGTGGAAATGTGCCAACAACAGCAATTTTCTTTCCTTGTCTACTGATGACATGCTATCCAAGAATGCGGAGGTTGACTGATATTTGTTTTAACTGAATCTTCTAAAAGGCTTATGCATAAAAGTAAACTTGCTTGTTTGCAGGCCCGACCATTATTCAAGGACAGAAAGAAGTTCTGCCAAATGGCTGACCCAGCTCTCAAAGGTCAATATCCTAAAAGAGGCTTATACCAAGCCCTTGCAATAGCTGCAATGTGCATCCAGGAGGATCCTAAGATGCGACCGCTCATTTCTGACGTCGTTACAGCATTGGATTATCTTGCCTCCAGGACATATGATCCGGATGTCCATGCAATGGAGGAGCAACCAAAGAGAAGATCTTCTCATAGATTTGAAATAGATTATGAACAGAAATGTGTTTCAGGCCATGGATCGATTTAACAGAGTACAAAAATCAGTATTTTCTTGTGGCACACCATCAGTTTTTGTGCTATACTGGTAATGGCTTCTGCTTTTTGTTATTATTACAAAATTATATGTTTACGTTTCTGCATTCTCCACCCTATACCCATTGCTCATCGTCCTTTGTTTATGTAAGTTCAAGGCAATATTTATAACATATCAAAACTCCACGAATTAGATTTTTGAATGTTTGCTTGCTAGTTCTCAGCATCGTGTTCCTGTGTTTTGTTACCTGTGCCTGAGATCGGAAGAGCAGAAATGCTTGAAAAGGAATCCTTTCAAATGAAGTTAACAAGGTTGGATTTCAACAATTAATTCTCATTACATTTTTGTACACATGTATAGAGGGAAAATCTATGTGTTCTTGATTAGATTTTGTTCTAATGTTTCTAGATTATTATTGCTAGATGATTCAGGAACCATCAGATGTAAGAAACATTGGTGACTGTAAAAATGGAAAATTGACAGAAAATTTGCCTACTGCAACTTCGATTCCAGATTCTTTTTCAGCCCAATTGTAGGATGTAACTACTAGCTAGAGCATTTCATGTCTCAAATTTACAAAGGAAAAGAATGTATGATTAGTAGTTAGTGACATTGCAGAATTGATTCTATGTTTGAATCTGCCTTTGTTGTGCATTGTGTCCTCATAAAGATGAAAACGTTTGTTCCGTTCCAATTTCCATGAATGACATCCTTGGTTTTGCAGTTAGCTCTTTGACTGCCCAAGACTCCCAAGGAGGCAGCAATGGAGTGAAAGAATATCAGGGCTGTCTGCTGCCACTACAATTCATTAATCTCACCACTTCTACAGTGACCGACCCACAAGTACGCTCTTCCGATCTTCTTATTTGAAGGCAAAACTCTACAACAGTCTCTCCTTGGTGACTGCAAAAGCAGAAATGGATTCAGTTAGTTGCTATGAGATGTAGTTTTTGAAATTGAATTGCCAAGGGGGAAAAATGATTCATTTGCTAGTGCTGGACTTACCCTCTTCCAACGGCTTTCATCAGGCCTTTTCAAGACCACAAGGGAATCGACTTTTTCAGGGTTCTCACTTCTCCACCGGCAAAATGGTTGTTCTTCCTTGTGACGCTTGTAAATACCAACTATGTGTCCCCTCTTATCGTCGTATTTGGTAGAGTCCATGTAATACAAGAAAGGCTTCTGGCAGGGGTGCCTGGACACAGGCCTCGTATTGAATGCGTAGGCAGTGTAATCAGCTCTTTTATACCAGTTAAGAAATGTTCGTGTGGGCATTTCCATCTCCCTTGGTGAAAGGATTCCTCGGATGATTTGAACCACAAAGCCCCATGAGACAGAGATGGACCAGAACCTTTTCTTGTCATAGCAGATTGATTGCTGAATTATGCTGCCAGAGTCCTGCTTGGCGGATTCAAACAGATGCTTGAGGCTCTCGAGTCGAGATTTGCCTGGAAATATTGGATCAACTACATCAAGATGGTGCAGTGACACCAATGGAGTCACCGGGTGAGCTCCCAATAGGCCTAATAGGTTTCCATACACATCATACTGTATTACAGAAGAAAAATAATTACTACACTTGTAAATAATAGGTAGGTCTGAGACTGAGAATCCTTGTAATAATTTTAAGGAAACAATTTGAGACTTACTTGATGAAAGCCAATTTCTTTGGTAAGTGGGACCCCAAGTTCAGCCATGCATGCCTGAATTCTGTCATCACTGCCGTAGAGTGCAGGATACCTCTGAATGCAGCCATCCTGAATCTTCTCCAGTTCTTTTGCCAGTGGGTAACTTATGGCAAATCCCCCTCCACCATAAGCCATTGCATATGAAAAAAATATGTTCTGAATATGACTCTCTGAGTTACTGCCTATGTAATAATGTTCATTA